>BQNB010053411.1:0-40024 GCA_026074375.1 Tanacetum coccineum | reverse complement strand
GATCACGATAGCGATCACGATAGCGATCACGATAGCGATCACGATAGCGATCACGATAGCGATGACGATAGCGATCACGATAGCGATCACTATAGCGATCATGATAGCGATCACTATAGCGATGACGATAGCGATCAAGATAGCGATGACGATAGCGATCACGAAAGCGATGACAATAGCGATCCCGATAGCGATGACGATAGCGATCCCGATAGCAAGGACGATAGCGATGAAGATAGAGATAACGATAGCGATCCCGATAGCGATGACGATAGCGATCCTGATAGCGATGACGATAGCAATCCCAATAGCGATGACGATAGCGATCCCGATAGCGATCCCGATAGCGATCCTGATAGCGATCATGATAGCGATCACGATAGCGATCACGATAGCGATCACGATAGCGATCACGATAGCGATCACGATAGCGATGACGATAGCGATCACGATAGCGATGACGATAGCGATCACGATAGCGATGACGATAGCGATCACGATAGCGATGACGATAGCGATCACGATAGCGATGACGATAGCGATCACGATAGCCATGACATTAGGGATCATGATAGCGATGATGATAGCGATCACGATAGCGATGACGATAGCGATCACGATAGTGATGACGATAGCGATCACGATAGCGATGACGATAGCGATCATAATAGAGATGACGATCGTGATCACGATAGCGATGGCGATCACGATCACGATAGCGATGATGATAGCAATCACGATAGCGATCACGATAGCGATCATGATAGCGATCACGATAGCGATGATGATAGCGATCACGATAGCGATCACGATAGCGATGACGATAGCGATCACGATAGCGATCACAATAGCGATGACGATAGCGATCACGATAGCGATGATGATAGCGATCACGATAGCGATGACGATCACGATGACGATAGCGATAACGATCACGATAGCGATCCCGATAGCGATGACGATAGCGATCCCGATAGCGATCCCGATAGCGATGACGATAGCGATCCCGATAGCGATGACGATAGCGATGACGATAGCGATCACGATAGCGATGACGATAGCGATCACGATAGCGATGACGATAGCGATGACGATAGCGATGACGATAGCGATGACGATAGCGATCATGATAGCGATGACGATAGCGATCACGATAGCGATGACGATAGCGATGATGATAGCGATGACGATAGCGATCATGATAGCGATGATGATAGCGATCACGATAGCGATGACGATAGCGATCATGATAGCGATGACGATAGCGATCACGATAGCGATGACGATAGCGATCACGATAGCGATGATGATAGCGATGACGATAGCGATCCCGATAGCGATGACGATAGCGATCCCGATAGCAATGACGATAGCGATCCCGATAGCGATGACGATAGCGATCCCGATAGCGATGACGATAGCGATCCCGATAGCGATGACGATAGCGATGACGATAGCGATGACGATAGCGATGACTGTAACACCCCCAAATTGGGTCGCAGCGGAATATGAGTCCGGGGCGTGTTACTTTATGGATCAACAACACAAGAGATATATAGAACGACCAAAAAGTCGTTTGAAAACGATACATTGGATTTATCACAATATTTGTTACATAAGCCCGAAGCTTAACTTGTTCACTAAATCAAAATACAAAGATTTTCCGCCCATAACAGTTAACAAAAAGAAATGCGACAAAATCTTTAATGCAAGACATCCATATCAAAACCACCAATGTATCCATTGCACCTCGTGCTTATTGATCCCCTGAAAAACATTGCTTTAAAACGTCAACAATGTAACATCTGAGAATTTTTGGATTTTTAAGATAACTATTTTACCTCTTTGACTTTTAGGTCTGGCTTGACTTACAAGAACAACCATCTAAATCACGTTTTCACGGCTCGGACCCTAAAGCAATTCGATGTGAAACGACGTTCCTGACAACTTTTCAGTTTTGCCCGAGACCTGGAAACGAGCCGAAGAGGGCTAAAACAGCACCGCAAATATTTTTCAAACAATATACAGCACGGACACACAAAAACAATTAAATTTGTTTTTAATTATTAGTATTTATTTAATAAAAATATTAAATAAATTAGTAATCATTTTAATGAAAAGCGATGTTGATAACGCGAATACTCGAGCTTAAATTCAATTTTATTTCGGACAAGGCGAAACCGGTTCACAAAATGAATAACATATATTTTATTTAATATTATAAAATATTTATGAAATATTATCAAGTAAATACTCATTTTTATCAGAAAAATGATTCGGAAAGCAATGACGCAAGTTTCGAGAGTTGAATCATCCGTTAAGTCGCTCAAAATGGAGTCCGAAACACTTTCTATTAAAAACATTAACCAAAAATGTTACACTTTAGGTCCCTCGATTATTAAACATTTCCATTTCATTTTTAAAGTTTTATATATATATATAAAACTTATATATCTTCTTCATTATACATCTCTAAAATACACACACACTCCAAAAAAAATTCTCTCTCTCCCCCATAATCTCCGGCTGCCGGCCGGCCACCGCCGCCGCCGTCGCGCCACCGCCGGAAAACTTTTCCGGCGGGATTTTTCCGGCGACTCCAAAAATACTCCCCATCTTCCGATCTATCCAACCCGCTACTTCACTCTCTTTCACGCGCCACCACAACCATCCACCCACCGCCGTCGTCATCTCCACGACGCCACCACCCCCTCCGCTGTCACCACCGTCTTGACATCAACACCAAACCACCACCATTAAGGTGTGTTTATTTTCGGTGGTAAAACCACCACCACAGCAGGTGGTTCGTTTCGGGTTAACCACCACGCGGGGTGGGTTTGGTTCGGACAGGAAGCCGCAAGGGGGGGGGGGTGTTCGAGTTGTGGGTTCGCTGCGTCGGGCTTGGTTCTAGTATCGCCCCACGAAGGTGTGTTTTGGTTTGATATTAGGCACCAAGGGTGCGATTGGCAGCAGGGATCACCACAAGGGTGGGTTTGTTTCGTGTTATAAATACCGGAAAGGGTGCGTTTAGTTTTGTTTTAAAATGAAGAAGGGTGCGTGTAGTTTATAGGGACAGAAATGGGTGCGTTCGGTTATTGTCTACAACACTTAGGGCGCGTTGGGTTTCGTGGTAAAACACCACCGGCGAAGGGGTGTTTGTTTGTTCGCGTTTGGCTGTTCGGGTCAGCAGGGGGGGGGGTGTGTTTGTTGGTTCGGCTTATTAACAGCCGGGGGGAAGGGGTGCTCATGGCTGCTCGAACTGCCCGAGGTACGGGTGTGGTTGTGTTGGCTGTCGAAAACAGCCGGGGTGGGTTGGGTTTTGGCAGCGATTCGGGTGCGTTTGGAGTAACAGCCGGGGGGTGGGGGGTGTGCATCGGGTTGGGTGGTTTTCAACCGGTAAAGGGTGCGTTGGTTTTGTGTTCAAAACAGCCGAGAAAAGGGCGTGTTTAGTTTGTTTGGTTTAACAGCCGGGTATAACCGGGTCGGACATGGGTTTGGTTTGCGTGCGGGTTTGAAATAAGCACCGAAGCGGGTACGGGTTGGTTAGGTTTATAAGTAGGGAGGGTGTTTGTTTGGCTGTTTGGGTTTAGCAGCTAGGGGGTTTGTTTGTTTGTCGATGACAGCCCACCAGTAGGGTGCGCATGGTTTTGTCAAGACCCACCTAGGATGTGTTTGTTGGTTCGGCTTATCAGCAGGTTCACAACGAGGGCGTGTTGGTTAGCGAATCAACGGACGGAAACGGACAGAGGGTTCGTTTGATTTATATATATCAAAACAACAAATAAAAATAACTTAAGTTTTAATAAATATTAAAACTGGATAACTATTATTTGGTGGTTTTTAAAATGGTTAAATAAATATAATATTTATTAAGTGAGTTAAGATGAATTAACAATAAATATATATTAAAATTTTGTGAATATAAAATTTTAACGAGATTTATAATTTATAAATCGGAACGAAAGGGCGGTTAAGGGTTATATAAATACAATATTTATTAGTTTGTGAGTTTCGATAAACAACTGTGTATATATATAGGACCGTATTGATAAACGCGGGAGTTGGAAAAATGGAAACGTGATTAATTGCCAACATATATCATTATAACTTGAAAGCGCGTGCATTTGAAATATTGAAAAAACGAATGATTTCAATATATATTGATTAAAGGGAAAACGTAGAGTTTTAAGAAAACGGAAAACGTTATATAAACGGGAAAGTCATGAAGAAATTTTATATAAATTTCTATATTTAGTAATGGTTTACTAAAACTTATAATATTTTAGACAACCGATAAAGACATTAAAGTCTATATTTTAATTTTTGTGTATTAAAATATACATACATCATAACTTGAAAACGAACGAAAAACTAACTCTTTCATTGAGTATAACCATTTTAGAACGCGGGACTGTCGAGGAAACAGAAATATAAGTTTATAAAATATTATTTTTATATTTTATAATTTTCAGCTAGAAAGTAACACATTAATCTATTGTAAAATGTTTTACAAACGTGATGTGTTTAAATTTATAATATTATGACATTTGTGCTTTTATTAAAGTCTAAGGGGTTTTTTACTTCTGTTACCAATTGAATTGCTGTCGAAATAATTGGGTTTAATTATTTATTCACACATTTTATATAATACTTGCAAATTATTATATACTTTTCATAAATCTTTGGATTAATTGTCCTTGTGATATAAATCAAGCGTATGAAGCATATAGGGTTATTTTTTATCAATATGTAGCCTATACAAGTATATATATTACACACTTTGGGAATATTCTAAAATTATTTATTTAACCAACCACCAAACCATTTCAAAGATTAAATCTAAATCTTTTATCAACGTGTCGCGTTGACATAACAATTCACTGGGAAACCCAAATACATTATCCTAGGCTAGTGGGACTTAGCCGTTAGGTTAAGCTACATCTTCACGGTCAGGCAGCTTCGTCTTCCGTTCGTATTGTGCATATTGGATGCCTATCTGTCAATCATTCTTCATCATCAATGTCAATTAGATGCCTACCTATCAATCGTTCTTCAAAACATACATTGGTGTGTTAAGCCCCACGTTTTTTACATGATTTTACTTATATTTTGAGGGTGAGAACATGGCTTGTTACAATTTCAATTACGTGGTTTGATTTTAACTCGTTACGTGATCTTTTTCAACTCGTCTGCCCATACATGTTTACAAACGCATTTACATGGTTGATTACCTGTTTGGTTTACATACTCATTTATATATCTCGCGAGGAGATACAATACTGGGTTTACTTTTTGAACGTAACGCATTCAACGTTTATGATTTTGGATTAGTTAGGTCTGCATGAATGTAAATCATTGGAAGGTGTGAGCGCGAATGTTTTAAGATAAGATTCTATTTGGGATTGACAATCCCCTGTTCGGGGTGACTAGCTATCACCAGGGACTTCGATCGTTTTCATACACATGTCGGATTACGATTAGATTGGCGCATGCGGCGGCCAACAATCACATTACATATTTTTGCCCGGGTGCCTTGGGGCCGGACACCTGGTAAAGGGGGAAAAACATATTCTTTCATTATTGCCCGGGTGTCCTTGGAGGGGACCACGGGGGTATCAGGGGGAAACATATTCTTTATTATTGCCCGGGTGTCTTGGAGGGGGCACCCGGTATCGGTGGGAAACATATTCTTTAATTATAGCACGGTGTTCTTGACGAGGGATCACTACGATGGGTACACATTTACTATGCCTTGAATAAAGTGGCATACATAAAGCTCTACGTCACAGTTCTTGAACTTAGTGTAATGGGTAATCAAGGTTTTTATACACATTTGAACTAAAGAGGCGATACTTATTTTTGGTATTGTGATCAATTTGCACACGTACCATTTTGGGGATATTTGGGGATAGAAATGTCTTGCATATTTTACCAGTAAACTGATTTCTAAAAATCTTTCATACATTTTGGAAGGACATTTAAGGATTTAAATGGTCACACAATTATTTTATGATACTGTAGGGAGACAGTAGTCATTAAACGTTTTTATATGACACTGTAATGATACAGTGGGCAGATACATTTATTGGAACTAACGTTTGTATTTACAGAAACCTATGAACTCACCAACTTTATGTTGACCTTTTTAAGCATGTTTTTCTCAGGGAAATTATATGCTCGGATTTCTTGAAGTGCATTGAAGTCTATACATTCAAGCTTTTCATTGTGATGCAATTATGGGACAAATGTATATTAAATTCGAGATTTTGATTAAATCAACGAGATTGTTTTACAAACGACACATTTAGAGGTCGTTCTCTTGTATCTAGCGCTGTGTATTATGAAGTAGCACCCCAAGTGGTATTCCGCTGCGTTGTCATATTTTTGGGGGTGTTACAGATTGGTATCAGAGCACTGGCTATAGAGAACTAGGTTGCATATTTTACCCTAGACTATAGTCGTTTTCACAAACATTGCATCACAACAAACATTTTCAAAGTGCATACACGCTACTTGCTTATGTGCTTACGTTACGTGCTGCATTAAGTGCTTACGTGGCATACATATATATAATATATATATGTGCTTGCATTCCTTTCGCGTATATCGTACGCTTATTTATATAATGATTATTATATAAATAATATAAAATATTTTAAGACATTGGTTGTGTATACAATGTCTCATCTTTCTCGTAAGAACATTGCTGAGTTGTACATATGGTCTCTCTCTACTCGTCAGACATTGTGAGTTTTATACAATGGTTCTCCAGCTTGCTTCTTGGACAATTGGAGTTTGCGCATTGATACTCACTTCGTTATCAGACATTGTAAGTTAAACAATGGTCTCTAAGAATATTATTTTCTTCATAACTTTATATAATATCGTATTACACGAAGGCAGTTATAATTCTGTCTCCATAGGATTATGTATGAATCTAAATGTTACAAGTCTTGTATAGGCGGGACTTGTAATAGGAAGATTTATATGATAAGATGCTATGCCGGGACTGGTTTATCGAGACTTTACCTGGTTTTTGCTCTAACCAAGGTACTCAGTAAATATCTTTGAAATATATTATTGATTTCGCCTGGCCAGTTTTTATCAAGCTTCCAAAGACGAGTTTTAAATCACTCGTCACATACTCATTAGAGCACATGCATCGTCATGTCATCCATCATCTTGAAGGTTACGAGAGTACGCGTATTGCATCGGGAATTATTAAGTAGGAGGATTTATGATCTGTTTATTTGAAAGGATTGGGACGCCTTTTCAGTTAAATAAATAAATTGTAAATCACCGAACCATAAATTTATCAATTGATTATTTACATAAATTAGGACGCTTCTTTATGCAAATAATGTATTATAAATGAGTGGTGCTTAATGGTATCCGATATGACCAAGAGTATGAACCTAAATTCAAAAATAGCTCAGATCTGTTGAAAAGGGTTCTAGAAACAAAATCTTGTTCTACCACTCGACAATTCTTAAGGCACCTCTCTTGCGACTACCTTATCTCTTTCTGAGTTTTACTCTTGCCGTTGTAATTCATCGCAATCAATGAACGGTTCGTGGACCTAACAGATTGTTACACTATTGAGATAATGGAGCTGATTCACTCGAACTAACGGACTGTAGTATCCATAATCCGCCAATTATTCGCATAAGGCTCTCTCGCGAGCTCCTCTCATTATTGAACTTTATTCTGGGGATATTGTTTCTCGGAGGGTCCTCACCCTCTGTATCCCATCACTATTTGTTATAGTATCGTTGTTATGATTGCTGTTGTTGGGTCCTGGAGTGGTCCCAGATTGTACAAACTTTATCACTAGGTGATGAAAATACCTTGAACAAGAATTAGCATATGTCGATATAGCATTCTGTTGATTACTTCATTGCAGACCAATAGTACACAAATTAATGTCATTTGTTACTAATTTAGTACTGCCAAGTAAGTTGAGTACTTACATCCATAAGCCACGTTGATGTGAATCATCAAACATTACAGATAGCAGAAACGAGACTCTGCCTTAAGACATTTATGACTTTATATAGACATAACCACGCGATTACCACTTTTTCATTGATGGTTCACTCTTTTAAGAGGCTTTCTTCCATCAAAGCGTTTTTTATAACCACAATTATAAAACCTAGAAAAGATGTTTCCCTAAGAATCCTATTTAATGGATTGGATATCCATGGTTCAACCTAGCGTAATTTATAGTATATTAAGAGGTGTAGAAACACGGATATTGCTGAATAAAGTTATCGGGTATGTTCAATGGTTAGTAATTCTTAAGTGCTATTTCTTAGACACACTAAGCAGGATAACTAGAATTTTAATCTCGGGAGAGAATTTTCTTTACAGGGGTAGGTTCGTTACATCTGAGATTTTTGGGATTTTTATAAGATAAATATTTTACCTTTTGACTTTTAGGTCTGGCTTGATTACAAGACACAACCATCTTAATAAGTTTTACGGCTCGGGAACACATAAAGACAATCTCGATGTTGAAACGAGTTACGAAACTTTTCAGTTTTGCCCGAGACCTGAAAACGAGCCGAAGAGGGCTAAAACAGCACCGCAAATATTTTTCAAACAATATACAGCACGGACACACAAAAACAATTAAATTTGTTTTTAATTATTAGTATTTATTTAATAAAAATATTAAATAAATTAGTAATCATTTTAATGAAAAGCGATGTTGATAACGCGAATACTCGAGCTTAAATTTCCCTAGTTTTATTTTAGGACATGGCGAATACGGTTACACGAAAATGAATAACATATATTTTATTTAATATTATAAAATATTTATGAAATATTATCAAGTAAATACTCATTTTTATCAGAAAAATGATTCGGAAAGCAATGACGCAAGTTTCGAGAGTTGAATCATCCGTTAAGTCGCTCAAATGAGTCCCGAACCGCTTTTATAAAAACTATACCAAAAATGTTACACTTTAGGTCCCTCGATTTTTAAACATTTCCATTTCATTTTTAAAGTTTTATATATATATATAAAACTTATATATCATCTTCATTATACATCTCTAAAATACACACACACTTCAAAATTCTCTCTCTCCCCCCATAATCTCCGGACTGCGGCCCGCGACACTGCCGCCGCCGTACGCCGCCACCGCAGGAAACTTTTCGGCGGGATTATTTCCGGCGACCCTAAAAATGACTCCCCATCTTCACTGATCTATCCAACCCGCTACTTCACTCTCTTTCACGCGCCACCACAACCATCCACCCACCGCCGTCGTCATCTCCACGACGCCACCACCCCCTCCGCTGTCACCACCGTCTTGACATCAACACCAAACCACCACCATTAAGGTGTGTTTATTTTCGGTGGTAAAACCACCACCACAGCAGGTGGTTCGTTTCGGGTTAACCACCACGCGGGGTGGGTTTGGTTCGGACAGGAAGCCGCAAGGGGGGGGGGGGTGTTCGAGTTGTGGGTTCGCTGCGTCGGGCTTGGTTCTAGTATCGCCCCACGAAGGTGTGTTTTGGTTTGATATTAGGCACCAACGGTGCGATTGGCAGCAGGGATCACCACAAGGGTGGGTATGTTTCGTGTTATAAATACCGGAAAGGGTGCGTTTAGTTTTGTTTTAAAATGAAGAAGGGTGCGTGTAGTTTATAGGGACAGAAATGGGTGCGTTCGGTTATTGTCTACAACACTTAGGGCGTGTTGGGTTTCGTGGTAAAACACCACCGGCGAAGGGGTGTTTGTTTGTTCGCGTTTGGCTGTTCGGGTCAGCAGGTAGGGGGGTGTGTTTGTTGGTTAGGACTTATTAAATGCGGGGGGAAGGTTGTCGTATGGCTGTCGAACAGACAGACTCTCGTGGTACGGGTGTGGTGGTGTTGGCTCGTCGGAAAACAGGCCCGGGGTGGGTTGGTTTTTTGGCAGCGATTCGGGTGCGTTTGGATTAACAGCCGGGGGGTGGGGGGTGTGCATCGGGTTGGGTGGTTTTCAACCGGTAAAGGGTGCGTTGGTTTTTTGTGTTCAAAACAGCCGAGAAAAGGGCGTGTTTTAGTTTTGTTGGTTTAACCAGTCCGGGTATAACCGGGTGGACATGGGTTGTTTGCCGTGCGTTTTGAAATAAGCACTGAAGCGGAGTACGGGTTGGTTAGGTTTATAAGTAGGGAGGGTGTTTGTTTGGCTGTTTGGGTTTAGCAGCTAGGGGGTTTGTTTGTTTGTCCGTGACAGCCCACCAGTAGGGTGCGCCTGGTTTTGTTAAGACCCACCTAGGATGTGTTTGTTGGCTTCGGTTTCTTATCGCAGGTCACAACAGAGGCGTGGTTGGTTTAGAAGAATAACGAGGGAAACGACGAGGGTTCGTATGATTCTGTTTATATCAAACAACAAATAAAAATAACTTTAAGTTTTAATAAATATTAAAACTGGAATACACTATTATTTGGTGGTTTTTAAAATGGTCTAAATAATATAATATTTATTAAGTGAGTTAGATGATATTAACAAGAAATATATATTAAAATTTTGTGAATATAAAATTTTAAAGCAGATTTATATATTTATATATCGGAACGAATGGGCGGTTAAGGGTTATATAAATACATATTTAATTAGTTTGTGAGTTTAGATATAACATCAGTGCAATATATCATGCCATATTGATAAAGCGGGGTTGGAAAAAATGGAACGTGCAATACATTGAACATATATATTATAACTAGAAAGCGCGTGCATTTGAAATATTGAAAAACGAATGATTTCAATATATATTGATTAAAGGGAAAACGTAGAGTTTTAAGAAAACGGAAAACGTTATATAAACGGGAAAGTCATGAAGAAATTTTATATAAATTTCTATATTTAGTAATGGTTTACTAAAACTTATAATATTTTAGAAACCGATAAAGACATTAAAGTTATATTTTAATGTGTATTAAAATATAACTACATCATAACTTGACAACGAACGAAAACTATACTTTTACATTGAGATAACCATTTTAGACGCGACCTGTCGAGGAAACGAAATATAAGTTTATAAAATATTATTTTATATTTTATAATTTTCAGCTAGAAAGTAACACCATAACTATTGTAAAAGTTTTACAAACGTCGTGTGTTTAATTTATAATATTAAGACATTTGTCCGCTTTTATTCAAAGTCTGTTACCAATTGAATTGCTGTCGAAATAATTGGGTTTAATTATTTATTCACACCATATTTTTTATAATCCTTGCACAAAATTCCATTATTTACTTTTCTTAAATCTCTTGGGATTAATTGTCTTGTGATAATAACTCACGGTATGAAGCATTAGGGTTATTTTTCATATGTAACATTAAATGTATATATTATTACACAATTTGGGAATATTCTAAATTTCGGGTTTATTTATACCAACCACCAAACATTTCAAAGATTTAAATCTAAATCTTTTATCAAACGTGATCGCGTTGACATAACAATTCACTGGGATCCCAAATAACATATTCCTAGGCTAGGTGGACTTAGCCGTTAAGTTAAGCTACATCTTCACGGTCAGGCAGCTTCGTCTTCCGTTCGTATTGTGCATATTGGATGCCTATCTGTCAATCATTCTTCATCATCAATGTCAATTAGATGCCTACCTATCAATCGTTCTTCAACATCAAGGTGAGTTCATAGCCCCACGTTTTACATGTTTTACATATATTTTGGGGTGAGAACATGCTTGTTACAAATTCAATACGTGTTAGATTAAAACTAGTTAAGTGCTCATTTTTAACTCGTCTGCAATACATGTTTAAAACGCATTAATGGTTGATTTACCTGTTTGGGTTTACATACTAATTTATATTTCTCGCTGAGGAGATAAAAATACGGGTTTACTTTTTGAACGTAAACGCAATTCTCATACTTTTATGATTATGGATTAGCTTTTATGGTTGCATGAACTGTAATCCCTTGGAGGGTGAGGGCGATTGATATAAGATAGATCTATTTGGGATTGACAATCCCCGTTCGGGTGACTAGCTATCACCGGGAACGAACGTTATACCATGTCGGATTACGATTAGATTGGCGCCTGCGGGGCCAACAATCACATATACATATTATTGCCCGGGTGTCCTTGGAGGGGACACCGGTAACGGGGGAAAACATATTCTTTCATTATTGCCCGGGTGTCCTTGGAGGGGGCACCGGTAACGGGGGAACATATTCTTTATTATCGCCCGGGTGTTCTTGGAGGGGGCACCTGGTAACGGGGGTAACATATTATTTATTATCGCTCCGGGTGTTCTTGGAGGGGAACACCTACGATGGGTACACATTATACTTTGACCTCGAATAAAGTGGCATAAATACATGTCTACGTCACAGTTCATGAACTTAGAGTAATGGGTACTCCATGGTCTTTATAACTCATTTGAATAAAGTTGGCGTACATATTTTTTGGATATTTGTGATACAACTTTGACACGTACATTTTGGGACATTTGGGAATAGAAATGGTCTTGCATATTTTAAGCTAAATGATTTTTAAAATCATAATTACATTTTGGAAGGACATTTTAAGATTTAAATGGTCACACAATTATTTTATGATACTGTAGCGAGACAATAGTCATTAAACGTTTTTATATGACACTGTAATGATACAGTGGGCAGATACATTTATTGAAACTAACGTTTGTATTTACCAGAAAACCTATGAACTCACCAATCTTTATGTTGACCTTTTAAGCATGTTTTTTCTCAGGGAAATTATATGCTCGGATTTCTTGATGTGCATTGGCAGTCTCATAATTAAGCTTTTTCATTGTGATGCAATTATGGGACAATGTATATTAAATTCGAGTATTTTGATTTAATACAATCGAGTTGTTTACAAACGACACATTTAGAGGTCGTTCTCTTGTATCTAGCGCTGTGTATTATGAAGTAGCACCCCAAGTGGTATTCCGCTGCGTTGTCATATTTTTGGGGGTGTTACGAGATGGTATCAGTGCACTGGCTATAGAGACTAAGGTTGCATATTTTACCCTAGACTATAGTCGTTTTCACAAACATTGCATCACAACAAACATTTTCAAAGTGCATACACGCTACTTGCTTATGTGCTTACGTTACGTGCATGCGTATTAGTGCTTCGTGGCATTAACATATATTTATAATATTTATATGTGCTTGCATTTCTTCGGCGTATATCGTTGCTTATTTATATAATAGATTATTTTACTAAATAACTTAGAATATTTAAGACATTGTGAGTTATACAATGTCTAATCTTAATCTGTCAGACTTTGTGAGTTGTACAATGGTCTCATTCCTACTCTTCAGCATTGTGAGTTTTACAATGGTTCTCTTTTGCTTCATGGTCTTGGGAGTTGCGCCTATGTATCTCACTTCGTTATAAGACATTGTAAGTTAAACCAATCGCGATCTCTAAGTATATTATTTTCTTCATAACTTTATATAATATCTATTACATGAAGGCCGTTATAATTCTGTCCGTCATAGGTTTTCTTGTAGAATCTAATTTGATACAGTCTTGTATAGGCGGGACTTGTTATAGGAAGATTTTATGATAAGTGCTATGTGTGTGGGGCGGGAGGTGGGGGTCGACTGGTTCATCGAGACTTTTACCTGGTTTACTCTAACCAAGGTACTCAGTAACTATCTTGAACTCTATATTGATCTCGCCTGGCAGTTTTTACTCCCAGCTTCCAAAGACGAGTTTTAAATCACTCGTCCCATACTCATTAGAGCACATGCATCGTAATGTCATCCATCATCTTGAAGGTTATGTGGGTACGCGTATTGCATCGGGAATTATTAAGTAGGATGATTTATAATATGTTTATTTGAAAGGATTGGGACGCCTCTTCAGTTAAATAAATAAAATTATAAAATCACCGAACATACAGTTTATCATTTGATTAATTTACATAAATTAGGACGCTTCTTTATGCAAATAATGAATTATAAATGAGTGGGCTTAATGGTATCCGATATGACACGAGTATGAACCTAAATTCAAAAATCGCCAGAATCTGTTGAAAAGGGTCTAGAAACACAATCGTGTTCTACCACTCGACAGAATCTTAAGGCCTCACTTGGAACTACCTTATCTCATTCTTGAGTTATTACTCTTGCCGTTGCTAATTCTCGCAATCATGAACTGTTCGTGGAACTAACAGATGTGTTACACACTTGAGCTAATGGAGCTGATTCATCGAACTAACGACTGAGTACCATAATCCGCCGATTATCGCATAAGCTCTCTCGCGAGCTCCTCTCATTATTGAACTTTATTCTGGGGATATTGTTTCTCGGAGGGTCCTCACCCTCTGTATCCCATCACTATTTGTTATAGTATCGTTGTTATGATTGCTGTTGTTGGGTCCTGGAGTGGTCCCAGATTGTACAAACTTTATCAACTAGGTGATGAAACCTACCTTGAACAAGATAAGCCTATGTCGATATAGCATTCAGTTGAATTATTCATTGCAGACCAATAGTACACCAAATTAAGTCATGATACTAATTAGTACGGCCAAGTAAGTTGAGTACTTACATCCATAAGCCACGTTGATGTGAATCATCAAACATTACAGATAACAGAAACGAGACTCTGCCTTAAGACATTTATGACTTTATATAGACATAACCACGCGATTACACTTTCTTCATTGATGTGTTCACTATTAAGAGGCTTTCTTCATAAAGCGTTTATACCAATTATAAACCTTGAAAAGATGTTTCCCTAAGATACCTATTCTAATGGATTGGATATCCTGGTCAACCTAGCCGAAATTTATGTATATTAAGAGGTGTAGAAACACCGGATATTGCTGAATAAAGTTATCAGCGTCATGTTCAACTGGTTTAGTAAATCTTAAGTCTTTTCTTAGACACACTAAGCGGATAACACGAATTTAATCTCGGGACGAGATTTCTTTAAGGGGTAGGTACTGTAACATCTGAGAATTTTTGGATTTTTAAGATAACTATTTTACCTCTTTGACTTTTAGGTCTGGCTTGACTTACAAGAACAACCATCTAAATCACGTTTTCACGGCTCGGACCCTAAAGCAATTCGATGTGAAACGACGTTCCTGACAACTTTTCAGTTTTGCCCGAGACCTGGAAACGAGCCGAAGAGGGCTAAAACAGCACCGCAAATATTTTTCAAACAATATACAGCACGGACACACAAAAACAATTAAATTTGTTTTTAATTATTAGTATTTATTTAATAAAAATATTAAATAAATTAGTAATCATTTTAATGAAAAGCGATGTTGATAACGCGAATACTCGAGCTTAAATTCAATTTTATTTCGACGGCGAAAACCTGGTTCACAAAATGTATAAACATATTTTTTATTTAATTATTAAAAAATATTTATGGAAATATTATCAAGTAAATAGACTCATTTTTTTTCAGAAAATGATTAGAAAAGCAATGACGCAAGTTTCGAGAGTTGAATCATCCGTTAAGTCGCTCAAATGAGTCCCGAACCACTTTTATAAAAACTATACCAAAAATGTTACACTTTAGGTCCCTCGATTATTAAACATTTCCATTTCATTTTTAAAGTTTTATATATATATATAAAACTTATATATCTTCTTCATTATACATCTCTAAAATACACACACACTCCAAAAATTCTCTCTCTCCCCCATAATCTCCGGCTGCCGGCCGGCCACCGCCGCCGCCGTCGCGCCACCGCCGGAAAACATTTCCGGCGGGATTTTTCCGGCGACTCCAAAAATACTCCCCATCTTCCGATCTATCCAACCCGCTACTTCACTCTCTTTCACGCGCCACCACAACCATCCACCCACCGTCGTCGTCATCTCCACGACGCCACCACCCCCTCCGCTGTCACCACCGTCTCGACATCAACACCAAACCACCACCACAGCAGGTGGTTCGTTTCGGGTTAGCCACCACGCGGGGTGGGTTTGGTTCGTTTTGACAGCCGCAAGGGAGGGAGTATGTGTTTGTTTTTATGGTGAAACCCACCACTAGGGTGGTTGTTTATTTGGCTGTGACAGAAAACCCGCAAGGGGGTGTTCGCTTGTCGGGTCAGCCACAAAGGGGTGGTTAGCCAAGGGGTTTCGTGCGTTTGGGGAGGAGGTTATAGAGAGGGTGTATGTTTGTTCGGACAGTTTGGTTTCGGGTATAACCCTACAAGGGTGCTTGTTTCGGTGATACAAGCACCAAAAGGGTGCGGGTTGGGTTTATATCACCAAAAAGGGTGCGTTTTGTTTTTATAGAAATCAACTAGGGGGCGTTTGGCTGTCACAGCAGATGTTCGTTTGGTTTATTGTTTCGCGGGACGGGTGGGTTAGGCTGTGGGACAGCCGGGGACAACCGAGGGAGTGTTCGTGTCGGGTTGGGTTTAACAACATAAAGGGTGCGTTCGAGTTGGGTTTCGGGGCAACCCTACGTAAAGGGTGCGTTTGGTTTTGTTTAGGGCACCCCGGGTGAGTATGGTTGGGCTGTTAACACCCAAAAAGGGGTGTGTGGGTGGCAGCCACCCAATGATGGTGCGGTTGGTATTGTCACTGTAACACCCCCAAAAATCATTTACAACGCAGCGGAATACCAAATGGGGTGCTACTTCGTAATACACAGCAATAGATACAAGAGAACGACCTCTAGGTGTCGTTTGAATAATAACATTTGTTAATTCAATAAAAATCTGAATTTAATAATACATTTGTCCCATAATTTGCATCACAATGAAAAGCTTGAATGTAAAGACTCCAATGCACATCAAATAGTCCAAGCATCTAATTCACCTGAGAAAAACATGCTTACAAGTGTCAACATTAAAGTTGGTGAGTTCATAATTAGTTAAATATGATGTAATCCACTGAATAGCAACAGTACTATGTAAAACAATCCAAAGATTTTTATAAAGAATGCATAACACGTTTTATATCACCATAAGTACCAAATCTTATCCCAAAGATTTTATAAAGAATGTATGACAAATGTAATGTCACCAAAATGTTCCAAGTATGTATGTGTCGGGGGGCCCTGTAATCCCCAACAATGATCCGACATGTTATAACGTTCGTTTGACCTGTGTAGTTAATCACCCTAAGGGTGGGTTGTCAATCCCGAATAGATCTATAATGTTCGTTTACCAAAGTATCGCGAGAAAAAGAACGAGGATTCTGTGGATACATGCAATCAGTGTCTGGAACTTGAAGCTGAGCTTGTCAAAAAGAATAATGTCTATATTGAACTTTTGAAACGGTTTTCAAACCTCGAACAACATTGCATTTCTCTTAAAGTTGCCATGCAACTAAACAAAGAAATTTTTAAAAAATACAAATCAAGCGATAATCAAAATAATCCTGATATTCAAGAATATTTTGAACAAAATGATCTAAAAGCTTAACTACAAGAAAAGGACACTGTCATCAGCAAACTAAAGGAAACAATTTATTCGTTGAGAGAAAATGTGAATCCTGTTAAAGTGAAACATGACATTGATGAGATTAAAACAATAAACATTGAATTGGAGCATAGTGTGGCAAAATTACTATCTGAAAATGAGAAAATACATAAAGAAAAAGAGCATTTGAAAAAGACTTACAAAGAACTTTATGATTCAATTAAACCGACACGTATTCATGCAAAAGAACAGTGTGACGCTTTAATTGTTAATCTAAATTCTAAGTCTATGGAAAATGCATATTTGAAAGCTCAAATTCAAGAAAAGGTTTTTGCTAACGCAGCATTAAAAAATGAATTAAAGAAACTTAAAGGAAAGATTGTCATTGACACTGTTGTTTCAAAACCTCATGCCACTACTATTGCTCTAGGAATGTTCAAGCTTGATTTAGAACCATTAGCTCTGAAAGTCTTAAAAAACAAGGATGCACATCTAAACTATATTAAGCCCTCTAGATAGTAACTTAGACTCAGCATGTAAGTATGTTCAAAGAATTTAAGAAGTGTTAGTCTATGTTAAAGATACATGCCCTTGTCTAACAAGACTTGGTGAGAAATTAGTGGTTGTCACACCAAAGAACAAGGACAAGAAAGTTAGATTTGCTAACCTTGTCACATCCTCAAGCAACACTCAAAAACATGTTGATTCCCACAAACCAAAAGACTCTAGCCAACCTTTGTTGCATTCTACAGGAGTAAGAAACAGGCTGATTCCCAAAAACCAAAAGACACTAACCAACCTTTGTTGCATTTTATAGGATTAATCTGTTCTATTGGTGCTAGTGGATCAAAGCCTATAGGCAATATAAAGAACAAAAGGATCTCGAAATTATCAAGTAGCAACAAGACCATAAAGTGATGACCCAATCTGGAGCTTAAGTCTAGAAAGAATAAAAAGAATCGTGTTGCTAAAACTGAATGTAATGCTTATGTCATGCAATCCATGTTAAATGTGAATTCTAAATCTCTTTGTGCTATCTATAATGAATGTTTGTTTGATGCAAATCATGATAAATGTGTTCTTGATTATGTTCATGATGTGAATGTGTTATCTAAATCTAAATCTGTTAAGCGTAAAAACAAGAATGAAGCAGTATGGTAAACTACAAGTAAAGTGTACACTAAATTTTGGTTATAAATGGAAACTACAGGAAGTACTTTTATCTTAGTAGGGAAATTAAGTGCCCTTTTACTCCACCCACCCCCCCCCCCACCCCCCCCAGGTTCACCTTACTAAGTAGTGCCTCTTTGGGTAAAACCATATCAAATCTGTTTCTTTCACCAAATCAAGGAATCTTAGGTTTACAGTTGGTGACAAAGGCAATAAAATCTGTAGGTTCGATTTGCAAATCAAATATTATAGATCTAGGAATTTCTAACCATTCGGTACCCACTCAAATGGGGACTAATCCACTGGTTTCCAAATATTCCACTTCTTTCTTATCGATTCGCAGTTGTCCAACAATTATTGTTTTGTGGTTTTGGTCTTCGGATTTTTTTTTTTTTGGATGCTCCTTATGCATTTGATCGTGATAAACTGCTCTCTGCTCACCAATTTCGTCAATAAATTTCTTGGTACCGTCTAGTTTGGTAATGACCAGATTGCTAAGATAATGAGTTATGGTGATTATCATATCAGGAATGTTACCATTTCCAGAGTTTACTACATTGAGGGACTCGGATACAATCTATTCTCCGTTGGTCAATTCTGTGACTCGGATCTTGAAGTAGCTTTTCGTAAACACACATGTTTTGTTCACAATCTTGAAGGTGATGATCTACTCATGGGATCTCGGGGAACTAATTTGTATACATTGTCCATTGGCGATATGATGAAGTCTTCTCTAATTTATCTCTTGTCAAAGGCTTCTTAAGACTAAAGTCTTGGTTATGGGCATGACGTTTGTCCCACTTGAACTTTGGCAACAATTAATCAACTGGCTAAACAAGGTCTTGTTAGAGGTCTCCCTAAACTGAAATTTGAAAAAGATCACTTGTGTTCTGCATGTTCGTTGGGAAAAAGCAAGAAACAATCTCATAAACCAAAATCTAAAGACACCAACCAAGAAAAACTTTATCTTCTACATATGGATCTTTGTGGGCCAATGCGTGTCGAAAGTATTAATGGGAAGAAATATATTCTAGTAATTGTTGATGATTATTCTCGGTTTACATGGGTTAAGTTCTTAAGATCGAAAGATGAAGCACCTGAGTTCATTATCAAATTCTTGAAAATGATACAAGTTCGCCTAAATGCAACGGTCTGGAATATTGCACAAATAATGGCAATGGAATTTGTTCAATCAAAACTCTTGTATAGCTTATTTGAAGTTGTCGTCGATATCTCTCATGAAACATCCATGGCGTGTACTCCATAATAGAATGGTGTTGTCGAAAGACGAAACTAGACCTTAGTAGAGGCTGCTCGCACCATGTTGATTTATGTTAAAGCTCCATTATTTTTGTGGGCAGAAGCAGTTGCTACAACTTGTTACACCCAGAACCGTTCCTTAATACGTCTTTGTCATGAAAAAACACCATATGAGCTACTGCATGACAGAAAACCAGATCTTTCCTATCCTCATGTATTTGGTGCACTTCGTTATCCAACTAATGATAGCGAGGATTTGGGCAAACTGAAAGCTAAAGCTGATGTTGGTATTTTCATTAGATATGCTCTCGCAAAGAAGGCTTACCGGATTTACAACTAACATACCAAACAAATTATGGAAACAATACATGTAGACTTTGATGAGCTGACAACGATGGCTTCTGAATAAATCAGTTCAGGACCCGCACTTCATAAAATGACTCCTGCAACACTCAGTTCAGGACTCGTACCAAAAGTTACTTCTCTAACATCATTTGTACCACCAACAAGAATTATCTGGGATACACTGCTTCAACCATTGTTTGATGAATACTTCAGTCCTCATCCATGTGTTGATCATCCTATTCTAGAAGTTGTTACTTCAGAACCTGCTGTTTCAACCGGTACACCTTCCTTAACTTCAGTTGATCAAGATGCACCATCACCAAGTACTTTGCAAACTCCACAAGAATCACCATCCCATGTTATTCCTCTCGGAGTTGAAGAAGCAGATCATGATATTAAAGTTGCACACATAGATAATAATCACTTTGGTATTCTATTTCCAGGACCAAGTTCTGAAGAATCCTCCTCTCAAGTTGTTATTCCAAATAATGTGCACTGAGTTAATTAACCTCCTGAACACATCAGTAAATGGACCAAAGATCATCCGATTGATAATGTGATTAGCGATCCTTCTAGACCCGTCTCTACTCGACATCAACTACAAACTAAAGTCATGTTCTGTTATTTCAATGCTTTCCTTTCTTTCGTTGAACCCAAGAGTTATAAAGAAGCATTGACGAAATCCTGCTGGATTGAAACCATGCAAGAACTCAATAAGTTTGAACGTCTTGAAGTTTGGGAGCTTGTACGTCGTCCAAATCGTGTTATGATTATCACCTTGAAGTGGATATACAAGGTTAAATTAGACGAAGTGAGAGGTGTATTGAAAAACAAGGCTCGGTTAGTAGCGAGGGGATATTGTCAGGAAGAAGGCATAGACTTTGAAGAATCTTTAGCTCTAGTTACACGACTTGAGGCCATTCGTATATTTATTGCATTTACTGCTCTTATGAACATGATCGTCTATCAAATGGATGTGAAGACCGCGTTCTTGAACGGCATACTGCGTGAGGAGGTCTATGTTAGTTAACCGGACGTATTTGTAGATCGAGAGAATCCCAACCATGTGTACAAGCTGAAGAAAGCTCTTTATGGGTTGAAACAAGCTCTACGGGCTTGGTATGATTTACTCTCATTGTTTCTACTCTCCCAAAAGTTCTCTAAAAGAACCATTGATCCAACATTGTTTATCAAAAGAGAAGGCAAAGACATCTTATTGGTACAGATTCATGTCGATGATGATTTCTCAGAGTCTGTGAGGCATCTTTTTAAACCAATCCAAATTTGCTCTTGGATCACTTAAAAAATATGGTATGGAAACCTGCAACCCAGTGGATACTCCAATGGTGGAGAAATCCAAACTAGATGAAGATCCATAAGGAAAAGTTGTTGATCCTACACACTGTCGTGGAATGATTGGCACCCTTTATGTATCTCATATCCAGTAGACCAGACCTTTAATTTGTTGCATGCATGTGTGCCCGGTATCAGGCAAAGCCTACCGAAAAGCACTTACATGCAGTTAAGAGAATCTTTAGATACCTAAGAGGAACCATTAACATGGGGTATGTGGTATTCAAAGGATTCTTGTATTGCACTAACAGCTTTTGCAGACGCTGATCACGCTGGTTTCCAGTCGACCAGACCTTTAATTTGTTGTATGCATGTGTGCCCGATATAAAGCAAAGCCTACTGAAAAGCACTTACATGGAGTTAAGTGAATCTTTTAATACCTAAGAGGAACCATTAACATGGGTCTGTGGTATTCGAAGGATTCCTGTATTGCATTAACAGCTTTTGCAGACGCTGATCATGCTGGTTGCCAAGATACCAGAAGAAGTACACCTGGAAGTATGCAGCTATTGGGTGATAGATTAGTGAATTGGTTGTCAAAGAAATAGAAGAGGACCGCCATACTATACAAAAGCTGAATACATTCCTTGTAGATTTTTGCTCAAATACTTTGATGTAGATCACAATTAACTGACTATGAACTAGGGTTCAAACAAGATACCTCTGTACTGCAATAACAAAAGTGCGATTGATTTGTGTTGCAACAACGTCCAACATTCCCGATCCAAGCATATTGACATCAGATACCACTTCATCAAAGAGCAAGAGGAAAATGAGGTGGTTGAACTGTACTTCTCTAGAACAGAATATCAACTCGAAGATATCTTTACCAAGGCATTGGGACGAGAACGACTTGACTTTCTTATCAACAAGCTTGGCATGAGAAGTATGTCTCCTGAAACGCTGAAAAGTCTGGCAGACGAAGAGGATGAATCATGGTGGTAACTCGTTATGTATCCTATGTATCATATGTAAATAAAGAAAACAAAAAAAATTTAAAAAGATTTTAGTTTATAAAATTTTACAAAAAGAAAATAGAAAATTAAAAAAATCAAAAAAATACAAAAATTTCATGAACTTAGAGTAATGGTAATCATGGTTTTTATACACACTTGAATAAAGTGGCAATACATATTTTGGATATTTGTGATCCAACTTTGACACGTACATTTTGGGACTATTTGGGGATAGAAATGGTCTTGCATATTTTACAGCTAATTGATTTCTAAAAATCATACATACATTTTGGAAGGACATTTAAGGATTTAAATGGTCACACAATTATTTTATGATACTGTAGGGAGACAGTAGTCATTAAACGTTTTTATATGACACTGTAATGATACAGTGGGCAGATACATTTATTGGAACTAACGTTTGTATTTACAGAAACCTATGAACTCACCAACTTTATGTTGACCTTTTTAAGCATGTTTTTCTCAGGGAAATTATATGCTCGAATTTCTTGAAGTGTATTGGAGTCTATACATTCAAGCTTTTCATTGTGATGCAATTATGGGACAAATGTATATTAAATTCAAGATTTTGATTAAATCAACGAGATTGTTTTACAAACGACACATTTAGAGGTCGTTCTCTTGTATCTAGCGCTGTGTATTATGAAGTAGCACCCCATGTGGTATTCCGCTGCATTGTTGTATTTTTGGGGGTGTTACAAGTTAAAATTATTTTAACTCAAATGGGCTTAAGATCTTATTGGTTTTAACTTTTAGGGTATAAATGGCAAAATCTAAAACTTAATTCTAAGTTAGTAACTTAAGGGGCTAAGGCTTCCATTCCTAATAGTTATTTATACTTAGTAATAAGGTTAACATGGTAAAATCAAAACTTGTTTTTCAAGCTCTAAGGTACACTCCAAGATGTTCATAATCTCTTTAACATTATTTTCACAAAAGGAATTAGATTAAAACAGGATAAATCACTCGTAATGACTTAAATACGATTTAGGGTTCATAAGTGAAAAAGTTAAGGTTTCTTCAAATTGATTGAGGGGTTTTGATCATTAGGGTGCGTCTAAGACTAGGTTATAGCAGTTTTTGATAACCTTAATGTATGCGTGAGATAGTGTGATTCGTGTGCTATGAATGATGTGAAACATGTATGTTCTTGTGTAATTGTTTGTGGGTTTGTGTTTATTAGCTTCACTAGTGCTCGCTTATATCTCTTTACAAGTATTTTGCTTCCTAAGATCTCCTTTTGCTTGGAAAAGTAGGCTTCTAGGTGCGTTATTGTAAAAATGGTTATAAGGTAACTCATGTGAAATGATACGTGTGTAGGTTAAATGTGTTTAGACCCTTAATGCATGTATTTTCCTTCTAGATGTCATATATCTTGATACCATGAGTCTCTCCATTAAATATACTCGAAATCTCATTTTCAAGCTCTAAATGGTGCTTAAATCTTGTATTCTTTGATTCTGTGATGTTTTTGGTTGATTTATGATATGCGTGTGACATTCTTAAAAGGTTTTTGATTGGAAAAATATAAGTTAGAAGTTTTGAATCATGCAAAACATGTATATGATTAATTGTGCGAAACATGTCAGGATGAATGGTGCGAAATATGTAATAACACATTCGTGCGAAACATGTATTTGCATAAACCGTGCGAATTATGTAATTACATAATTCGTGCGGAATATGCAAATACATGACTTTGTGTGAAATATGTTTTGCTTCTTCTTGTGTGAAACATGTATGCTTATGCGAAACATGCAGGTGTAATATTCCGTGCGATTTATGACATTTTATGAAAAGAAACTCTGCCCAAATTTTTTAAAAATTGTGTAAGACTTGTTTGCAATGTCATAATACATCTTGTGTCGTGATTGTTTATGTGTTAATTAATCTCTAATTGAAAGTTTGACTTAGGATCACTTTGACTTGTCGTGTTTACTTTATTCATATAGTTGACCATTGACCTTAGTTGACTTTATTCATAGAGTGCATTAATACAGACATACTTGCATGAAACATAATAACAGTCTACAATCAATCAAATCATTAAGGATAATCAATGTAATCAGTAAAATATATCTATTGTGTATATGAACTGTATTGGTTAATTCTTAAGCAGAATCATGAATCAAGAACAAATTCGTCAAGTTACTGCTCGTGATGAAAAGTGGGTTCCAGCTAAGGAAAGAGTCAAGATCAGTACCACCAATGTTAGACTGGAGACTACTGTGACACAGAAGGAAGAGACTTTTCAAGTTATCATCGATGTGATCAAGAACTCTACCTGCTACAAGGCTTTCACTATCTCTTCTGAAGTCCCTGAAATCTTTATGCAGCAGTTTTGGTACACTATCAAGAAGGTCTCAGGCACAAACTCTTATGAGTTTCTTCTCGCTAATAAGAAGTGCTTGGTAGATGCTGAAGTGTTTCGAAAGATTCTTGATATCTGTCTAAGAGTTCAAGGAGTAGACTTTGCTGAGGTTCCAGATGATGAGACTACTCTTCCCTTCCTCCTTGATCTTGGTTACAAAGGTACACTACACAAGCATCCCAGCATGTATGTGGACCACATGCATCAACCATGGAGAACTCTGGCTGCTATTATCAACAAGTATCTTTTCGGAAAACTTGCAAGCAATGACAGATTAAGGAAATCCAGGATTGACATCCTTTGGGAAATGTTCTACAGGGAAAATGTTGATTACCCTAAATTGATTTGGGAAGACTTTGCATTCCAAATCGACTACAGGCAGCTGAAGAAAGGCAAACGTAAAAACATGACTTACCCCAGGTTCACCAAAATCATTATCAATCACGTCCTCTCCAAACACCAATCCCTTTCCAAGCTACAATACTTGCACACCCACACATTTAAAGATGACGGTGTTGTAAGCAGATTGAAATTTGTACGAATTGGCGAAGACTTTCAGGAATATGGACTTCCCAATCCTGAGACTATGCTGTCTAAAGGGATGAAGCAATCAGAGTCTTATCAGATGTTCATTAAATATTCCACTGGTCAAATTACTCCCAAAAAGATCAGAGGTAAAGGTTCACAAGGGAAGAAGACTGCAAATACTTCTGAGGCAGATGTTGATGTGTCTGAAGAATCTGACTCTGAACCTGCTAGAAAACGAACAGGCAGTAGAAGAGTAACCAAGAAGAAAGTCACAATTTCTGCAGATTATAACATCATTCCTGAACCAGACATTGCTTTGGAGTTAGGTAAATCTATAAGCTTGACTGAAGCTGCAGAAGAGGAAGCAACAAGACAAGTCCATGCTACTCATGCTAGGATTGTGACTGAATTTGTCCCCGAGCCTGCCAGGAGAAGACCATTAGGTATTTCTTTCAGAGATACTTCTAGTGTGTCAAATAAGAAGTCTCCTGATTCGTCTCAGAAGCTCAAGGGTGTTCAAACTTTAACTCCTGAAGAACAACTTGTTGCTGACATAATGAATGCACTCAAAGAAAGTAAGAAAACCAGCAGAAGACAGCCAGGTACTGGAGGCTTAAGTGAAGGAACTGGTGTTACACCAGGGAATCCTGATGGGTCTACATCGTCCCTGATACCTCAAGTGAAGGAACTGGTACTAACCCAGGGGTTCTCGATGAGGAAAAGGTTACTTCTGAAGCCAATGTAATACTTGATTGGGGATCTGAACAAGAGAGTGAATACTCTAAGGAAGATGATGATGATGAATATGATGATGATGATAATGATGATGATGATGATACTGATGATGATGATGACAAAAACATCGAGCTTGAAAAGACAAACGATGAAGAAACCAGCGATGAATTTGTGCATAGTGAAGAAAATGTACAAGACGATGATGAAGACACCGATGATGAAGAAACTAAAGATGAGTTAGTACATGTTGATGAAAAAGTGAATGACGATGAGGATGAAGAGATGACAAATGCTGAAGATGTTGACACTGGGAACGGTGATGAAGAAAATACTAATGCGGCAAAGGCAGATGCTGAAAAGACAGAAGTGGTAAAGGATGAGATCAAGAAAGCTGAACTTCCTCCAACAAGCTCCAGCTTATCTATATCTTCAGGGTTCGGCAACCAATTTCTAAACCTATTTTCTGATACTTCGTTAGTTGGTACTGTTAAGGATACTACATATGTTGAGATCAACTCTTTATTGGATATCCAAATTCAACAAGAGATACCACATATCCAGTCTCCTTCCGTACTTATTGTACTGGTTTTTGTGATTTATGAGCCCTCAGTCCTCACACCTATACCCGAATCTCCTTTAGTAGCACCTGCAATAACTCTTCTACCTCCTCCAACTGTCTCCTCCATATCACATGTACTACAACAAACAACAACACCAATCCCTATACCACCAATAACCACCGAAGCTCCATCTGTTACAATGATTTCAGATCCACTCTATGCTGTTATTCAAAGAGTATATGTACTAGAGAAAGATGTTCAAGAGTTTAAAGAGGCTAACAATACTACAACACTTCGTGCTCCACTTATAGAAAACGCAATAAGGATGTGTTTGGTTCGTGTTTGGCAGCCAAGATGCATTTGGTTTCGATAGATACATACCAAACAAAGGACGCATTTGGTTTAGCGAAACAACGAGGGTTCGTTTGGTATATATAACCTTAACTAATAAAAATATTATAAATATTAAAATCGGACCGGTGGTTTATTGGTTAAATAAATGTGACTAATTATTATTTTTCAGATACATTATATTAGACTGGTGACGAATATAAAATACTATGATTCGTAACGAAGTTATAATATGGAAACACTGTTTATAAAACGAATAATTACTAAACACGCTTGAATTGTTAGAATGTTTTCTATTAAATTAAATTGGGAAAGTGGATTTGCAACAAAGTCGTTCGACTTGGGATCGTTTTATAAACGGAAAGTCATGGCGTAAATTTTATATAAGATTTTCTCCTATATTTAGTAGATTTTTTCCTAAACTGCTATCATTTTAGAAACCCGATAAAGGGGACCAAGATTATATTTTAAAAGATACATAAACTTGTATTATACAATAACCCGACCAATGAACGAAAAACTATACTTTTACATTGAGATAACCATTTTAGGACGCTACTGACGAGGAAACGAAATATAATTTATAAAATATTATTTTATATTTATAATCTTCAGCTAGCAAAAGTAACAACCATAACTATTGTAAAAAGTTTTACAAACTCTGTGTTAAAAATTATAACTTAAAGACGTGTGTCTACAAAGGTTCTTTTTAATATTTACAATGAGTTTTGTCGAATAATTGGTAATTAGTTTTATCTCTCACGTTTTATATAATACTTGCAAAGCGTATTAAACAGTCACATTAATCTTGAGTTTCGTCTTTATTAATAATTCGCGGTAGAACGAGTTTATACAATGGTTTAATTTTCATATGTAATATATATGAATATATATTACACACTTTGCGTATATTTTCAATCTATTTATTTAACCAACCACCAAACCATTACAACGTTAAATCTAAATCTTTATCAACGCGTCGCGTTGACATAACCATTCATCGGGAAACCCAAATACATTATCCTAGGCTAGTGGGACTTAGCCGTTAATTAAGCTGCATCTTCTCGGTCAGGCCGCTTCGTCTCCGTTCGTGTTGTGCATATTAGATGCCTATCTGTCAATCGTTCTTCATCATCAATGTGAGTTTTCAATAGCCCAGACTTTACCTCGTTTTGGATAAATTTTTTATAATCTTTTGGGGTGACGAAACATGCTTGTTACAAATTCAATTAACGTGTCGATTTAAACTCGTTACGTGCTCATTTTTACATACTCGTTGACATACATGTTTTTACAAAGGCATTTACATGGTTGATTCACCTTGTTTGGTTACATACTCCTTTATATATCTCGCGAGGAGTTACACTACTTGGTTTAAATCTTTTGGAACGTAAACACATACTATAACTTTTAATATTACGGATCAGCTTAGGTTGCATGAACTGTAAAACACTTGGAGGGTGACGGATGACTATGAAAATAAGTTGATCTATGGTTAAATTAAAATGAGTACACACATTCAATCATATATCCATGTTGGGAGTTGAAAATTCTCAAGTCATAAGTATGAGGGCTTAACATCTAATCTTATATCGACAATGATCTTGTTTAATTGCTTAGCTTGGAACTTGTGAAAAATCGAGGACGATGAATTTATCCGTCAGGACATCCGTAGATCACTCTACGGACGCTTCTCATTCTATGATCCCAGTGTTAATAAATAAAGAAAGTCAAACTTGTTAAAAATGAGAAAATCCAAAAATATTAGTTATAGTTAGTGTAAATTTAGAAAATGGTGAAAACGGGGCTTACTGTGTTTACTTCATAACATTGCGTGAGGACACGACAATACCTTAGTATGGGGGATTTTGATATGTGTTTAAATACACATACCATTTTTCATATTAAGCGAACCTAAATGGCTAAAAACGTACCAAAAATACATTGTATTTGTATGTTTGCATTTGTATTGTGCAGGAAACGGATATTCAAGAAAAAGAGCAAAAAGAAAACCAAAGACAAACAAATCCAAGCACGGAGTGGAAAGGGCAAAGTCAAAAGTCATCAAAATGAAGAAAATACAACTTGAGGGGCTAAAACTGCCAAGCCTAAAGTTGTATTACAAAAGATTAAAAAGACAAGGGTCAAAGTTGCCAACCGAGTAGATATTGCATTTAAGTTATACAACTTGAGGGGACCAAACTGCCAACTCCCCAAAAAGTCTTCTTTCCCGCCCCAAAAACCCAGTTACAACTGGTATGTCGCCCATACTTTCTTCCCTGCAAAACCACTTCTCTCCCTAGCCAAAATCATTTCATCCACCCTACATTTTCCCCCCAGCTGTATAAAGTCTATGTTGGCAATCCCTCTCCATTCCCAAAAACATTTTCGATGGCTAAGATTGTTTCAAAAGAAGCACAAAAGGAATTGAAGGCTGGGATTTGCTTTAGACTTACCTCACACAACAAGCACACTTCGCTTTTGCTCTCCAAAAGAAGCACAAGCTGCAAGTCCAAGACTTCGGCTATAAATAGAGCTTTTTGTAAAAGCCTTTGAGGCATCTAGTTTTTAGTTTTTAATCTTAAAAATAATTTAGCTTATTTTCAGTTTGTTTCAAGTCATTTACAGCTTTTACTTTCATCTTTGTAACACTTTCAAGATTAATGCAAGTTTGAAGTTTTTAAAGTCAATATTACAATACCAGTGTTAAGTTTCTCAATCATATTGTTTTGTGTTCAAAAAGTTCTCATCACAGCTTACTCATAGGCTGTTTTCATTAAGTGAAAATAAAAAGTTAAGTAGTTAAGAGAAAATCATAAGTATCACTCTCAAATATACCACAGCTTATGTTGGTTTAGAGAAAAATAGGAAGGTAAAACGTAAGGGTGGTTGTTGCAATTTGCCTAATTTTAGCCATAACCTTTAATGCCACCTTTTAGTTTTAAACCCAGCAGGCGTACTGTATTAACTTGTCGCAATTTGCCGAATGCCCTTTTAAATCTATTGTTTAATAGAAATCCTAACATAGGACGCATAACCGTGTCACTGTTTCTAACCTTGTCAAGATATATAATCTGCTTAAATACGCGATGCTTAAATAAGATAAGAAAAGGAGTGAGAGAGTTGTGGGGGCATGTCTTGCACTCCTCTCACCGATGTTCATCTTATTATAAATCACCTACGACTGAGACAACCGTTACATTAAACAGGCATATCGCGGCAAACATAACCATGACGCCCTATTCCCCCGTTTTTATGGCTCAAGAACACCTCCCAAGTAAGTGTATCACCACCAGCTCAGCCTTGCACCGATTATCCCTCATCCATTACCCTGCCCTATATGTAACCCTTACGTTTGCGCTCTTGTAGCCCGCTCCTCATCGCTGCTCATTTCCCTCCCCCAAATGAGTCAATAACGCACAACAACTCTCTGGTGTCGACCCGTATAGAGAATGAGTTGCTGAGATGAAGAGTAGAGCTAAAAGGGAGGGACTAGGATGGCCTTGGATGTATTGTACTCTCCACAGCTAATACGCAATAGACCAAGTACACGTGAAAGAGCTGTAAGCTCAGCTATTTGGACCTCTATAAACTAGAGTCCTAAGACTCCAGCCGAAGATACACATACTTCATATTTTTTATGTTTTTCGTTTAGGCTTAATTTTAAATGTCCAAGTCTTTTTTTTATCATTTTAAAGTGTGAGCTCAGTTTGGTTTTAAAGGCTATATGATTGTAACAAAGGTCATTTTTAATATCAGTTAAAAGAGTGTTAGTGAAAAATCACCATTGTTCGCGCACAATTTGAACTATGTTTAGAGCCTCGTCTTAATTACCTTTTAAAGGTTGATGAAACATATGTTAAAAGTTATTAAAAGTCCTAATTCTGCTGATCCTTTTGTTGCGCTTAATATTACCCATTAAAAGCAGTTAAAAAACCTTTTTTTAGTAAATTAAGGGTAACGTGTTTGGTTTAATAGATGCCCAAAATGAGTAGAGTCATAATGGGTTTTCGCAATGGGTCATAGTTCTAAATTTATGCGCTGCAGCCAAGCTTTGGTCCCTTGAGTAGGTTGTATGAGGGCTTGCATTGAGATGCCAGTTTAAAGTCACTACCATTGTTAGATAGTTGAAAATCAGTTTTTAGTGCCGCCTTTTGGTTTTCATATTGCTCAAGTTTTCCAATAGCAAAATGTAGAGCTTTGAAGTGCTCAAGCTGCTAAGCAGCTTAAGCACTTATGGGCATGATGCTTATTTGGTTGAGTGTCTAGCCAAACAAAATCATTGATTGACAACACCCTTGTTCTGTCCCTTGTGGTTAGTTGGACCAAGTATGAGTCAAAGTCATACATGCATAATTTTGAAAACCTGTCAAACTTTAAGCCCATAGATCAGCAACTTTTTCTTAGCCTTAAAAGCCCCAAGTTTTGCAAATAAGCTAATTGGAGACACCCTTTAATTCTGAGTTTTACTTTGTTTGGATATAAAAAGCTCTTAAGAGTTATTTCAATAAGCTAAATAAGACCCCTAGCGCACTGTGTTTACATCCCCTGGGTGCAGTGCAAGCACCATTTTCAGCCCTTGTTTCTTTTATATTAAAGCTTTATAAAACCTAGTCTATTTTGCTTACAGTTTTATTGATTCATTTTAGTCCCTAGGTACTCTTTAAGCTCCCCATGATCTTATAGCTTATTTCCTCTATTAGATATTAGCATTAATATGGCTTAGAAGTAGCCCTTTTTTTTTTATAAAACTGCATATTTAGTCTTAACAATTGAATAGATTATTTTAGGGCTTATTCTAGGCTTGCCTTAGCTTTTATAGGACTCCCCTATAGGCCTATTAACGGAGCCCCCATAGATTTTAGCTTATTTTGTTAGCTTTTAAAGTCTCAAAGAGAAAAGCAAATAAGCTTTTAAGCTTATTAAGTTTCTGTCAAGCCTTAGAGCTCACTTTTCTAGTTATTAATGCATGTAAAAGAGCATAAGTGCTTTTTACAAAAGTTACTCCCCTCAAGCCACAACTTAACAGCTTTGCTTCCATTGCTTTTTGATAATAAGTCACTTTGGACCCCACCTTTGTAATATCGGGTATTTTTGATATTAATTAATTTTTTTCTTTTTTAGGGTCCTCTTCAGGGACCATTTGTGTTTATTTTGTCTTTTCTAGTTAACATTGTTTAGTCCCTAAGTGAGAGTTAGTTAGCCTGTTACCCCAGTTTGTCCTTGTTTCCTTTCACTGTTATCTTTTAGGTAACCACAGTTAGTTTACTTTAATTTAATAATATAATTTGGTTTAAAATTAATTGTTTAATTACTTTCAATTTAATCAGTAAAAATTGGGATTTTTAATATGTTTTTAGATATTGTTTAACTTTATCTTTATTAATTTTATTTTTCAGAATTAATTTTTAACTTTTATTATTTTGTCTTTTCTATATTTCTTAGTTTTAATTAGTTTTTAATCTTTAAAAAATTTATAAAAAAAAATCCAAAAATTAATAAAAAAATATTTTTCTTTCTTATAAAATTTTCTTTTGTCATTTAGTGTCTAGGAAAAATATAAAATTTAGTATAAGTTATTTTTCTTAAATTTAGTCTTAGACCCGTTTTCCGGGTGCGTAATTTTACTCGTTTCTTTTCGTTTTTAACATTCAATCGACCTCTACGTTTTTGTTCTAGTTTTATTTTTATTTTTCAAATTAAGTTAATTAGGTATTTAATTGTTTGATTAATTTAATTAATATTAGCATTTATTTTCTAATTTTTAGTATTTAGGTTCTACGTCCGATACTGATTTGTTCCCCGTCTTTAGTATAGATTATAATTTTAGGAATTTCCCTATAACTAATTTTGTGGTTCCGTAGTTTTTAAGATTCCCATTTCCTATATTTGTTTTCCTCGTAGAATAAATTAGATTTTAGTTTATTAACTTTAGTTTTTAATTATATCAGTGTTCCCATCATATATTCTCCATCATTCAATTTCTCATCAAATCAGGATAAATTTCAATTGCAGCTACGTTGGGAATACGATCTCCGGAATATCTCTTCCGGAAACTTTTTATCATGATTTGATTCTGATATATTAATAGCTTTGTGTAAGCTTTTGTCCTTTTCTCCCTTGGTTAAGGGCATTATGGTTGAGATGCATTTGAGTTATTTTTATATTATACCGTCAGGCAAAGTCACTACCTAACCCTAAACCCTAATGAAAATCAAAATCGAAATATGAAAGAATAGGGATGAGTCTGTGCTCCTTCAACTCGTGAGATAGAGATTAGAAAGACGATGAAAATTTCAATAGCTGAGAATCGGACTCTAAGATTTGATACGCACGAAAGGTAAAAATATAAGAGTAATAAGTGTGTGTGAAATCTTATTGGTCGTATCAGTATTGTTTTTATACCCCAACTCGATACGCCGTATGGGGAATTTGTCCAATCGTCGTAGTGGCCCAAAATTATTGACTTAGTCAACTTAGTTAAAAATAGTGGAATTACTGCGTTATAGGTGTTTAAGCCATTTCGTGATATTCAATCATGGAGACCAATTTCCCTAAATTTATAAAGTAAGGAAATAATGTACCTTGCCTCAGCAACCTCCTCGTGTAACACCATCCTTATATAAATGACTTGGGGAGTCGAAGGGAATACCAATCGGACACATATAGTTTTTAATTATGAAAATTTATGGTCTTGCCTTCGGTGAGAACTATATCTGTACTTATCACTTTGACGATTAGAATGAATTTATTTATTTTTGACAGTTTGCTTTTATCTTCGTGATTTGTCTCAATGTATTCATTAGACTCAACCGGTGTAGTGTCATTGCTAATGCAAACAACACTATCCATTGGTTTGATATCAATGTTTTCCGAACATAATTAAGTATAGATTTCAACATGGTCATTTACTAGTTCTGGGTTTTAAATCATCGTCATGAATTTAATTTATCAACATCGAATCCTGTCGCTTATTATAAACGTATAATTTTTGTGTCTTGTCAGAATCAGATAATGATATACTAAAATCAAAATAAGTTTTAATTGCATCATAAATACATACAATTGGTTTGGATGAAACATTCTGATTTGATGTTGATGCATCATTGTAGACGATAGCTGGGTAATCTGCTTCAAATTCTGTGAAAAATCAAGATTATCACAATCTATTTTACGGTATAGTGCAGTTTCCCATTAACATCCGCCCACGACTTTGAGATTTATCAGCTTGAAGATTGATGTATTCCTTCCATAGTGATGTTTGGATCATGCCACCTATATCCTGTTGAGATCGCAACATAGAAACAAAAAACAAACTAATTATGAGAAAAACAAGATAGGGTAAGAGAAAAACACAAAAAAAACAAAACTAATCGAATTTACACTAATCCTAGGGGTTAAGTTAATTTAATGTTAAAAACCAAATATTAAATAAAAGTAAAGATTAAATAATTTCACTCCCCGGTAACGGCGCCAAAAATTTAATGTGTTTCGTATAGGTGTTATTTTAGTTATTCATAGTTTTCATTTATATTTTGCGACTTTACTTAAACCAACACTTTAAATGGGCATCGTATATGACTGTACAACGATCAGATGTAGTTTCGTTGGTAAGTAGGGTGTCGATCACTAAGAGCGAGAACGTATATCTATAGCTCTATCAATATTTTGGAGATGAGTTAAACTAAACTAGTGTTAAGAAAAAACTACTGTTAGTTCTAATCTAAGAGTAACCATATGATAACACCTATAGTAATCCTAATCTCTAACAAATCAAGGGGTTTTAAGTACTAAGAGACATGGCACAGGTTTTATGGTAACTTTAGATCAATTTAGACAACAATAACACCGCAAGCAGATTAACAAAAGATTTAAAGAGCGGTCTAGCCAATATAAGAAAATGATATTAACCATAATTAACTCCCAATTAAAAATGGTTGGTAGTGGTTATTATACGCAATGAGTACTTATCTCGAGGGTGTGCATTATCATGACAAGATCTTAGGCGGAAGATACTTCTTCCTAAAACGTAGACAGTATAATTCTGTCACAATTAAACGATTTCACGCATAATGCATCCATATCAGTTGATTATAATCTATCTTAGGAGATTAATAATGGTGATCTTATTAAACCCTAGCTCATGGAGACTTTACCCACTTACTGCTTAATGGCAATTTATATTCTAGTAGTCCACTGTCCAAGTCTTTACCAAAGGAATCAGTACGTTATTTGTTGATCCTAGGTCACCTGCTAGTCCAACTTGTTCACATAAACCAATGGTAAAGATAGGGCATTAATTGTGATCCTATTGTTCTAGATATATAAATCACTATATGGAGAGCCATCCCGACATCTAGCTAACTTGGTCGGTATCACTAGATCCAGTTGAATGATAGGTCGCATACAAAAGCACGTAAACAAGTATGAATTGATAAACATAAACAAGCAATCAACGATAAATTAAGCAATCGATATAAACAAACCAAACATTTAAATCTTCATAATCATGGCTAATACCTAAGGGTATTAGCCCTTAACCATTGTAATCAATACAAGAATAATAATTCAACCAAGGTAAACTAACCGAGTTAAACGAATGATACCAAAAATCGAACGATTACTAGAGTATAGGAGATTACAAGGTGTTTCCTATGGAATTAATAGCTTTGCTTGACCTCTTCTGCTCTTCTTGTCTTTTGAAAATTGACTTTTGTGGTTAGGGTATCAAAAATATGATCAAGCACACCTAAAACTCGTTTTTAGGCCTTCTATTTATACTGTCTGGAATTAGGTCGATACGCCTTTTTGGTTGAAGTAAATACGGCGTATTGAAAGTTTCTTGGAGTAGGAACCACGTTCAATATCTTCCAGAATATTTTATTGCTACATCTTGGATACGGCGTATAGATGTCTTCTGGATACGGCGTATTAGACTTTGTTCTTCCTGGTTTCTTGTGAAGTGCGGGCACGGATACGCCATATCTTCGTTGATGGATACGGCATATTGGATGTCAGAACAGTATTCTCCAGATATCTTATAATGCGTGCCTTGTAGCTAATCTTCACAAAGTACTTCATAATTACTACAATTCTCAAATATAAACGATTAAGTACCAATTCTTGCAATAACTATAAAAAATGGGTAATTTACATGGGATAAATAATGCTATAAAAGTGACGTTATTTGATGTCATCATGACATATTCAGCAACATTCACATACGTAATTATAGGCACATAGCATTGTCCAAAAGCATAGAATTAGTTTTAGCACAGAAGTAAAATAGTTTGAAATAGATTTGAGTATCATTTCCCCCTAAGGAAAATAGTTTAAAAATGGGGCTACGAGAATTCACCTCAAATAGAAATAAAAGTAGCTGAAAATAGATGATCATAGAATGATGTGCAACAGTGCCCGACCACGACCTAATAATAAGTTTTACCTTAGAGATATGATATATGAAAATGAAGTAATGTATATGTGTTTATAAAAGAATTTGTATAATGTTGTAAAGGTTTTTGTATCTCGATTATGGGGTGATGGTAGAACCAACCCGAGCACTATCTAAACTTTGTAAGGTATGAGGTTTATGTTACAATGAGATGAATGATATAAAATAACCAACACAATGATCTTGGAAGTCTTGTATACAAAACATAGTGATCTCGTTTTTTTTATGAAGAGCTAAAGAGAATCACCAAAAACAAAATGTAAACTATGATATTGATCAGAGATATGAGGTTAATATAATGCTATGAGAATGTAAGAAAGAGTATATGAGAATAGGTGAAGAAATGGTGAGAATTTGCTTGCTATTTATAGGCAAAAGAGGCACTGTTCACCCAGATCTGGCAGATCCCTTCAAAAGGGATTGGGCTAGTATATGGCAAGGGATCCGGCCTACGGATCACCAAATCCAGATTTTATAAGATCAAGTCTTCCTAAAATCTTGTGTAATCTTCCAAGACTTTCTCTAGATATGGCAAGATCATGAAGTGACAATACATGAAAGTCAACTTTGTTAATGATGTCATGCATGTTGTATAAATAATTTTGTAACTAGTTTTTACCTTGTGTAAATTTTATGTATATGCCAAATATAGATGTGCAAGTAACTTTATGTTACTTGTAGGTTCTAAAAATTATATAGACTCTTGTAGAAAGAATTATGTAGCTACTTATATGTAAGTAACAAACTAAAATAGTTTTGGACACAATTTTATACTTAATGGTCTTATGTACAAAACCTTGAGTATTGGTTAAAATGTGTGTAGTTTAATGTTTGATGGGAATGATGAGTTAAAAAACTAAGGGTTTAAAACTTATGTATTTGATGTGTCACGTTTGAGCAAGTTTTAAATTTATAACATGAGTACCGAAATTGATGAACAAAACACACAAGGGCAAGTATGACCCGTTCGTTTGTAGCAAGATTATCCGGTAAGTCGGGATCGTTCACGGGGACTATTTAGTTTTTGGAATTAAGCTTTAAATAAGAGTCGTGAAAATGATTTTAATTAAAATAAAATTAAGCATAATACGGTGATAATAAGAATTCAATAAGAGAAACATACACTTGTTTAGATTATTTTAGTTATTAGTTTGCTTATCCAACACATGACAATAGTTCTTAACACATTGGTTAATCCAATTAGACGCGTAATCCAATCTATTGTTTTTAAGACATATAATCCTTGTCAAGATCATGTAGAAATTAAAACAAGCGTTAAGCACAACCAATTCAAGTCAAGACTAACTCTTATTTAGCATAATCGATTCGTGGTAGTTTTATAATTTTACCAACAACCACACTAAAGTTTCTTGTTTGATCAAAGCATTTGAGAAATGGTCAATACAAAAGATAGCCAATCATAGACAAAAGGCTATAATTTATTGATAATTATGACCCTTTTGACCTATGACACGATTAACAATCAATCAAGTTTGATAAATAATTATCACATGAAACTTAAGCATAATTTAGTTTTAGTTTTAGCTTGAAATTGATTTAAGAACTAATTGTCATATACAAGCAAACATCATAACATAAACATCATCTAAATAAGTGCATAAATGAACTAGCTACTCATGGCAAACAAAGTCATAATCTTATAATTTTTGATAATAGAAATGATTAGGCAATGATGCCTGCACAAGTGATAATTTCCTTGATGATTTGAACCCTTATTTGATGCTTCCTTGATCAGCCAATTGATCTTGAATTTCTAGAGATGTTTATGGCTATTAGATGGCTTGAAAATGTGTTACTAAGTAGGTTACGACTTAGCGAAAGTTCCTGCAAAAGTTAGAGTATTTTCTTAGAGAAAAGTGGTGAATAATTGTATCAAGAACTAGCCAAGAGGGTTCATTTATGCTTGAAAAGGATGTACCAAACCATTAAGGAGTAAACTTGGCCTCCAAGTGTTTTAAAGTTCCAGGAAAATATGGTTAAGAAAGGAAATTGATCGAACTCAAAGAGTTATGGCACATTAAGTATAGTTTAGGTTTGGGCGGCATTGATCTTAGCCGGTGGTTTGGGATACCCAAGGTTAAGATCTTAGCCTACGACATTGAGCTTTTCCTACGCGCAATTTTCTTTTACTTTATTTTGACTCGATCGCGGTTTCTTTTTGATGTCGACCATTTCTTTTCTCTTGGAAAATACTTCAATCATCATCTTTAAGTCTTTGGGAACAATGATTAATAACTTTATCCTCTTGATTATGCTCTGTGATACTTGAACTTGGCGGGATATTCTTTACACATGCATATTTCTTCAGTACCTCTTTATTTCCTTATCTTTTCTTCATTCTTCCATCTTTGGCTACCTAAGAAATACAAAATACAACTTTGCACAAATATGAGCTAAAAAGCTTGTTAGTTTAACCAAATCACATGCATAAAACACGGATAACGCTTTTAAAATACACTTAATTTGAGCGTTATCAGTATTTTATTTTCTACTTAAAACGATTTTACGATTGTTATCGACAAAAAATAGAAAGATAGTAAAATATAAACAAACGTTTTTATGGCTTATTTGTATTAACACATTTTTACACACTATATAAATCCTACTATACATAACTATTTTTATACACAAACTAATTGTAGAACCATAGAGGGGGGTGAACACGGTTTTCTTGACTTCTTTGAAGTTTACAAAACTTTAAGTCTCGAAGGAACCGAGTGGTGTACCAATCTACTTTGCAATGAGAATAATAAATGGATAAATAAAGAGAGAGAGAGAGAGAGACCACGATATATACTGGTTCGGGAAGGGGGTTTGGTCATTCTGCACATCCAGTTGCGAATCCATGACACCTATACTATTCCTAGTATAATCCTTATAGTGGACTATAAACTGTATTACAATTCACTCCACCGATATGCACTAAAATCAGCGCTCATAAATAAGAGCTACTCCCTACGGCATTCCGCCCTCAGAATCCACTCCTAAGAACCTCATGATTCGATTTAACCTCTAGGATCACTTAGATCAACTAGGACCACTAAGAACTTCCCCTTAGAAGCTTACCAAACCCAAACTAGATCCCCAATGATCTAGGCTTGATTATTAAGAAACAAGACTTCCTTTACAACCAAATTAAATGAAAAGTAGATTGTTCAAATCAAGTCCTAACCTAACTTAGAGACTCAATTCTAAAAGAAAAGGTATGAGAAAGAAGACCCTCGACTTATAACACACAAGTGTGGATTAGGTACTTTTTTGTTTCTTGGAAAATTTTATGCATGCAAATCCTATTAGTTATTTCTTGGAAAATTACTACATAAACTACAAAAATAATTAAAACAATCATATGACTCTAAACAGACACACAAGACACAAGACACTCCTAAAATACATGCAAATAAAAGATTACGTTGCCTCCCAATAAGCACTTTTGTTTATTTAACGAGTCATGTAGCTAGACTCGGAGTCACACTCCTTACATGATTTCATGCAGGC
>BQNB010053410.1:4551-40025 GCA_026074375.1 Tanacetum coccineum | reverse complement strand
TCCATCCAATCTCTCTCTAACATCACAACCCATATCTCACTATTGTTCTTGGTTAGATTATAAGATTACTAGTATTCTACACATATCATCTCAACTTTCTGAAGAAAACAAAAACAAGTTGGTATTTGTTCTTAAAAGACACAAGCAAGCCTTTGCTTGGAAAACCACAAACATTCTTGGAATCTGTTCATATTTTTGTAAACATAAAATTTAACTATTGGAAGACAAAAAACCAGTTGTTCAAAAACAAAGAAGATTAAATCCAAACATGCAAGAAGTTGTGAAAAAAGAAATAGTTAAACTGCTCGATACATGTATCATTTATCCTATCACCAATAGCCCTTGGGTAAGCCCCATTCACTGTGTACCAAAGAAAGGCGGTATCACAGTTGTTACTAACAAAAGAAATGAACTCGTCCTAACAAGAACTGTCACAGGTTGGAGAGTATGTATTGACTTTCACAAACTCAATGAAGCAACTGCGAAAGATCATTTCCCTTTGCCATTCATGGATCAAAAGTTAGAAAGACTTGCAGGAAATAAATACTTCTGTTTCCTCGATGGTTTTTTCGGATATTTTCAAGTACCAATAGATCCTATGGACCAAGAAAAAACAACATTTACATGTCCTTTTGGTACATACGCTTATAGAAGAATGTCTTTCGGTTTATTGAATGCTCTAGCTACTTTCCAAAGGTGTATGCTGGCTATATTTCATGATATGATTGAAGAATCAGTCAAAGTATTCATGGACGATTTCTCTGTATTTGGAAGCTCTTTCGATCATTGCCTGAATAATCTCGATAAAATGCTTCAATGTTGCAAAGATGCAAATCTTGTCCTTAACTGGGAAAAATATCACTTCATGGTGAAGGAAGGAATTGTGCTTGGACACAAGGTATCCGAAGCAGGCCTCGAAGTCGATAAAGCAAAAATCAAAGTAATCTCCAAATTTCCACCACCCACTAATATCAAAGGTATTAGAAGCTTTCTGGGACATGCCGGTTTTTACCGAAGATTCATTAAAAATTTCTCAAAAATTGCCCGTCCTCTCACCAAGTTACTCAAAAAGATACTCCATTCGAATTTGATGATGAATGTCACACTGCATTCAAGATATTAAAAGAAAAGCTCACATGTGCTCCTGTGATAGTAAGTCTAAACTGGAATCTTTCGTTCGAACTCATGTGCGATGCAAGTGATTTCGCAGTAGGAGCAATCTTAGGTCAAAAAGATGGTAAAAACTTTCACCCAGTATACTTTGCAAGCAAAACCCTCAACACAGCTCAACAGAACTATACAATCGCTGAAAAATAACTTATAGGCGTAGTATTTGCTTTTGACAAATTCCGATCCTGTCGAGTATTATCGAAGACGATCGTGCACACTGATCACTCAGCTCTTAGACACCTATTCAAGAAACAGGATGCTAAACCACACCTTATACGTTGGATACTGCTCTTACAAGAATTTGATATCGAAATTAAAGATAGAAAAGGTACAGAAAATGTGGCCGCTGACCACTTATCTCGGATTGAAAATGATGAAACAAGTGATGTCACTGAAGTCGATGATAACTTTCCTAGAGAAACTCTCATGAAAATGAACACTGAAGATGAACTATGGTTTGCAGACTTTGCAAACTATTTAGTAAGTGACATCATACCTAAAGGAATGACGTACCAGCAAAAGAACAAAATTTTCTCAGACCTCAAACACTATTTCTGGGAGGAACCCTACCTCTTCAAAGTATGTTCTGACGGTATGATCAGACGCTGTATCTCTTGACCAAAAACCCAAACAATTTTAGATCAATGTCACCACGGACCCACCAGTGGACATTATGGACCAAACACCACATCTAAAAAAAGTCTTAGACTCAGGTTTCTACTGGCTGACCATCATCAAAGAAGCTCACACTTAAGTTCGCCTTTGAGAAGCATGTAAAAAGACAGGAAATATTTCAAAGCGTGATGAGATGCCCTTAAACAACATTCAATTATGCAAAATTTTTGACATATGGGGTATCAATTTTATATGACCCTTTCCAAAATCATACAAATTCGAATACATCTTAGTCGCTGTCGACTATGTATCTAAATGGGCCGAAGCACAAGCTCTACCAACAAACGATGCCATAGTTGTTATTACTTTTCTAAAGAAACTATTCTGCCATTTTGGAATGCCTAAAGCTCTCATAAGCGACCGGGGAACTCATTTCTGCAACAAGATAATGGAAAAAACCATGAAAAGATATAGAGTTAACCACCGATTCTTTACATCGTACCACCCTCAAACAAGTGGTCAAGTCAAAAACATGAACAAAGCTCTTAAAAGAATTCTTAAAAAGACTATTACAGACAATCCTGCTATCTGGTCAAGAAAACTTGATGATGCACTGTGGGCTTTTCGTACAGCTTACAAAACACCAACCAGAACAACATCGTACAAACTCATATATGGAAAGTACTGCCATTTGCCATTTGAAACTGAACACCATGCATACTAGGCCCTAGAGAACTGTAACCCAGATCTCATCAATGCTGGTGAAAAGCAAATGTTTCAATTATACGAGTTAGACGAACTAAGACTCTCGTCTATACAAGGCAAGAACCAAAGTCTGGCATGACAGGAAACTCAAGATGAGAAAAGAATTCAAACACGGAAACAAAGTGTTGCTCTTTCATACAAAATATATATTTAAGCAGTTGAAGCTTATATCTCGTTGGCTAGGACCATATGTAGTGAAACATCAATATCCATCCGGATATGTTGAACTATATGGAAAAGATGGAAAAATGTTTATTGTTAACGGTCATCGACTTAAACTATATCATGAAGAAGATGATTATAATGACCAAAGGGAAGCAGTTACTCCTTTCTTTCCGAATGATGAATTCCAGAAGCAGGAGTCTAGCTAACGACTTTCTTAAAAATTAAGCGCTTCTCGGAAGGCAACCCGTGCTTTATTTAAGTGTGGAGGAGTCCCTCCTCTATACAACTTCACTCATTTCCTTTATTTATTTTCTCTAAAAAACCAAAAATATTTTCTATTTGTGTGTTTTTGCGTGTTTACATGTATGTAGGTATTATAGTTTAAATCTAGAAAATTATAGAGTATGCTCAAGGATTGCTTTCTCACAAGCTACATTTCTCTATGCCCCAAGAAGTACCCTTTTCTCTTAATTTTCCCTATTTTCTAGTTTATCAATTATCACATTGAGGGCAATGTTCAACTTAAGTGTGGAGGGGAGCCAAATAGGAAAAATTAATCAAATCTCCCCATGTTTTCCCTGCCAAAAATTTTCCAACTAATATTTTATGAAAATCTTTAAAAATATTATATATGCTTTTATCCAAAATAAAAAATGCTCTTAATAAGGTAAATCCAATCGGATTGACACTATAACTAGCACAAAACCAGTCTACTAAATTGTGAGAATTTTAAGCCTTAAAAATATTCGGGTACCCACCCTTGGTACCTAAGATAATTGATACTTTTAGCTTGTTCGAGTTAAGGTTTGAGTGCAATTGCAATTTGTCGCCTTTTCTGGAGCAATGGTATTGGTTGAAAATTATATTTGAATGAGCCGGTAATTTATAAGCTCTAGAAATTGTGCTTGATCATCATTTAATAGACCGAAGCCAGATTAATTCATAAGCAAAATCATATGTTATGAGGAGAAATAAATCTTGAAAGTTCCTAGAGCACTCCCTTTTAGTGCTAATTGTTGAAGTACAAAAGATTGAAGAAAATTGCTCAAAATGAAGTTTCGTGCCAAGCCTTGGTTATCAATGGTATAAAAAAAGAAAAGAAGAAATAAAAGTTCAAAGTTTCAAGGCTTAAGTTTTCGGCACAAGAGATCTGTATATGCTATTCTCCGTCATCAGTATCAAGTTCTGCCCTTCAGTCATGTTTATGTATCAAGTACAAGCCTATGGTAGCTGTCTAAATTATGTCTACGCATCTGAGTGTCTTCATAATTGTAAGCCCTATCTGAGTGGCTCGAGTGAATTAAAAATCAAACACATTTCCCTGTGAGGTGCTCTGTTATGTGTCTATGCCTGAAAAGTTATTTAAACCAGTAAACACTTGTAAAATCAAAAAAATTCTCCACGTCATGATAAATGATCTTGTTTTTCTCGCTTTTAATTGCTTGAGGGCAAGCAACAGCTAAGTGTGGAGGGATTTGATAACGCCTAAATTATACATGTTTTTAGCGGCATTATTTATATATATTTTATCATTTCTCGTGAACTTTCGATACTTAATAGCATAAATTATGTGCAGCTTCACTTAAAGTCATCCCGAGCTCAAAAGAAATAAAGTTCAAGTGTTTTCGATCATTGGAAAGCAAGCTAGAAGAAAAGAAAAAGACTCAAGGTTTATGCGAAAAAATATATATAATAGTTAAGAATTAAATTAAGTTTGATTAAAAATGTTTATAATTAAACTATTAATATTTTTTTTTATTTTAGATTATTGATATATTAAGTATTAATGTAATTTCATATATTATTAGTATTTAAAGAGAACAAACCAAGAAAAAAAAAAAAATAAACCAAAACAAACGAGCGAATAAAAAAAAAAATTTAAGAAAAAAAAAAACTAACATTTTTAATATAATATAAGATAAAATATAAATATTATATAAAAATAAAAAAAAAATTTATCAAAACAAAACAATAAAAACTAAATCAAAAAGAAAAACTAACACCAAAAACAGAAAAGAATAAAAAAGAAAAAAAAAAACAAGAAAACAAAAAAACTGAAAAAAATAAAAAAAAAAAAAGCATGTTAAAATAACAACGATAAAAAAAAAAAAAATGTTAATAAGAAAACCCACAGAAAAACAAACCAACAAACCACACCAAAATTAAAAAACAACCAAAACAAAAAGAAAAAGAACAAAAAACGCAAACCAAAACAAAAAAAAAAAAAAAAATAAAAAAAAACAAAAATCAAAAAAACATGATAAAAAAACAAAAAAAAAAGAATAAAAACAAAAAACAAAATCCAGATACAAAAAAAACAAATGAAACAACAAAAAACATACAAAAAAAAAAACAAAAAAAAACAAAAAAAAAAAACCAAAAAAAAAAAAAAAAAAAAAAGAAAATGTAAGAAAAAAAAAAATAATTTAAATTTGAATAACAAATAAAAAAAATAAACAAAACTTAGTAAGAGGAAACCATTAAAATATAAGCAAAAAAAAAAAAAAAAAAAAATTTAAATAAAAGAAACATAAGAAAATAATAAATTAAATATGACAAAAAATTAAGAAGCAAGGTATAGAACGAATAAGAAGTAAAACAAAGACGTGAAAACGAATAATAAAAAAAAAAAATATAAACGACATATAATATATTTAATCAGTTACTTTAGTAGATATATAATGAAATAACTCGATATTAATATTCATAATTAAATAAAAACTAAAAGAATGAAAAAGTAACATATATTACAACGATATACAAAATAGTAGTATTGAAACAGAAAAAAAAATATTAATATAAAATTAATTAAAAAGAAGGAATGTATACTGTATTGTACAACACTAATAAACTATAATCGATAAAATAAAAAAAAAGTGGGGATCTATTGATTTGATTGTGCCTTCAATCGTTGTTTTCACGTAATCTTGTTTTTACCACAAAAATACCAAAAAAATGAAAAAATTTAAAAAATTTTCAAAAATAAAATAAGTTTTTTTCACAATTTTGACTTTCTTGCTGGGTAATAAATTTTGACTCGATCGAGCGTGTTGAGCTCTAGCTTGTTCCTTAACTTTTAGACTAAGCATTCGCGGATCTTTGCGAAGAACGAGAAAATGATAGAGTTAATTATGAGTTAGATGCTAAACAAGGATTAGTTGGAAATCTTAAGAGCTCATAAGTGTAGTTTGTGGCTTTTTTTCTCCCATAAGCTCCTAACCAGACTATGCGTGCTATTTTTAAAAATTAAACTTAAATCAACAATTTTTAAAGTATAGTCGATATCAATAATTTTAGTTCAAATTTATACTTAAATTTTCTAAAACGAAATTTTCTCTATATCGTGGTATTATATTTAAAAAAATGATGATGAAAAATATTGTAATAATAATAATAAATTGTGGGCTAAAAAAAGTTTACTGCATCTTGCCGGCTCACAGCCGATGTTGCAGTCTTCTAAATAAGACACATAGTATTTATCCGAGACTGATAAAAGTTTGCTGCATCTTGCCGGCTCACAACCGATGTTGCAGCCTTCTAAAAGGTCGAGGATTTCCTTAGTTTAAAGGATGTGTAATTATATTAAGTGTAATAAATGTGATTTAATAAATATAGGGAAAATCTCTTTTTCTTAAATTTAAATATGCTTTTGAACTAAGACTATTTCGTTTTAAGTTGTGATTTTATGTATATACGGGAAATCCAAGGGTTTTGAAACCGAAGGTCCGTGAGTCCCGATACTAGTCTCTGTGGGGTGTCAAAAGCCTGGTCACTTAGCCGCAAGGTTGGGATGTGCCGAGACGAAAGTCGCTACATGGGATGATCTCGCCTTCAAACTCATTACTTTTGGGTGGAACGTGAAGCATAGAAATTTTGCAAAACGTTGATCCATGGTTGAAATTCGAAATAAGCACATTCACCTAAGATATAATAATTGCCGGGAGCGAAAAGTTCACAAGTCACAAGTATGAGTAGTGTTAGCATCTTAACTTATATTTAACGGTGATTTCGTTTTTAAGCTTGGTTTGGGACAAGTGAAAAGTCGAGGACGATGAATTTATCCTTTTTTGGGGCATTTTAGGATTAAAGTGCGTCTTGTTCTATGACCCTTAAAGTTATGAAAATAACGAAAGTCAAACATGTTAGTTAGTTGCTTAAAAAGAAAAGTACAAAAAAATGAGAAAAATGAAAAGAACAAAAATATGTGTGGGAATAAGTGTATATATTTAAAAATGGTAAAAACGGGGCTTTTCAAAGCTATTGATTCTTTAATTCCCCTTGATGAACACTTAGCTACTTTTCGAGGTAATTAGTCGAGGGGGATTGAGATTCTTTGTTTTCTTAAGTGTTTACTTATGGCATTGCGTGAGGACACGACAATAGTTTAGTATGGGAGATTTTGGTATGTGTTTAATTACACACACCCTTTGCCTATTAAAACAGGCTTAAAAGACTAAAAACATACCAAAAATACATTGTGTTTGTGTGTTTTGCATTTGTATTGTGCATGTAACGGATATCAACAAAAAGGACAAAAATCAAGCCAAAACGAACAAAACCGAGCACGGAATGGAAATAGCGTGAAAAAGTTAAAAGTCAAAGTCAAAGTCAACAAAAGTCAAAGTCAACAAGTCAAAGACGAAGCCGGAAACAAAGAAATCTTAAATGGGCCAACCCGTACCCATCTAATGGGCCGGGTCAGCCCATTAAGACATCATGTATAAAGCCTTATACGTCTTAAAAGTCCAAGTCCATTCATTAACATAGCCGGCCCAATCCTAAGCCTAAAACCCTTTCACCTTAACACCGTTAGTCCTTTAAGGACTTTCCTTGCAACAAAAGAATACAACTTCAGGGACTAAAGTTGTTAAAACCGCAAACATGTACACCACAAAGGACGATCCATGCAAACACACTTATCAATCTCAAAATTACCTTTCCCTGCACCACGACAAACAACAATTAAACACATCACTTTCCCTATCAAACCCCACCCACAGCTAGAAAACAAAGCCACCTTGCTAATCCTACACCATTTTATTAGACAGAGGAAGAAGACACACAATCAAGGGCTCAGATCAAAGAACTTGGAGAACAAGAAAGATGAATGGCTATGATTAATTTTGCAACCCTCTCACATAAGAAACACACCCTCTCAACACTCTCACAGAAAAAGAGCATCAAAGAGGACCAAGACCTAATGTTTTAGTATATATAGGACCTTGTAAGCCATTTGTGGCATCGAGTTTTAATTTTTCAGCTTATATTAAGTTTTTAAGTTTATTGTAATTTACTTTTTAAAAAAAATCTTGTACTTTTATTTTTAAGTTAATGAAATTTATGTTTTTAAGTTAAATCTTTTTTTAAGATTAATGCATTTTATGTTATAAAACTGTTTTGTAAGCTTTCTTAAACTGTTTTTAACTTGTTACTTAGCTGTTTACTTAAGCTATATAAACTTATCTATAGTTTATATAGTTTAAGCCTTTTTACCCAAAATCACCAAAAATCTTTGCAAGAAATTCATGGAGCATGGTAAATCTTGGATGGCCATGGGTTAGAGCTTCTTGGGAAGCATATAGGTTGATTTAGAGCAAATTTGAGTGCTTAAATCATTCACAAAAGCTTTGGACTTTTGTAAGTTTCAAATTTCATGTTTTAGCTTATTTACTGTTCATGTGCTTATTTACTGTTTTAATCTGCTTATTGTTGCTTATTATTGTTATTTATTGCTTATTTGTCATTGTTTCTTGCTTATGTGTCACTTACTTGTGTTTTCATTAAAACTGTCCATTTTAGCTAAATCTGCTTAATTCTTGTTGCCTATATTAAGAGCTTATTGAAAGTTGCTTTATGTTATTTTTGCTTATTATACTTAGTCATAATCTGGTCTTTCAAAATTTAAGTTTAAAACTGTGTTTTATAAGTTAAAAATGCAAAACCAGTTCTTTAAGGGGTGTCTGGTTTAAGGACCAAAGTGGGTCAAAATTGTTAAAAAAAACTGTTTGGGTCACTTAGCCAACTTTTACAAGCCTTATTTAAGTAATTTTAAGCTGTTTTCAAGAGTTTTAAAGTCTTAAAGTTATTTTTTAAGTTTTGACTAAAAGGTGTTTGAATCTGTGGTGACAAAACAGATTTCAAGTGCTTATTTGATAAGGCTTTTAAAAACAACCTTTAAGCATTGTTTTTTGTGTTGTTTTTTGTGTTTAAATGCAGTAAGAAAGAATTGGTCAAGTGTGTTTTAGTTTTGTGGTTTTAAAACTCAAACCTCTCAAGTCAGTTTTTAAGTTTTTAAAAGTCACATTTTAATCTTAAATTTAGATGAGTAAAAGTAGGTTTTAGCTTCTAAAAATTTGTGCGCAAGCTCTTTGTAGTGAGTAGTTAATCTATTTCATCTTACTTTATATGTTGAACTTATTTGAGATAGCTTAATTTAGTCTGCAAAACAGCCATTTAGTTTTTTATAAAAAATCAAAAAGGGTGAATTCTGTGTATGTTGCCTTTTTCGTAAGCAAATTTCATGGCTCATTTGAGTTTCAAACTCATTTTTATTTGCTGATTAGTGTAGCTTATAGTACAAGCTTTAAGGTCATATAAGCTACTAAGCCATAAGGATCCCTTTTCTAGCTTAAAAATAAGCTAGAAAAGTGTCCCTAGGGCTGTTTGGGTAACATTGTTAGCCAAAAAGCTTATTGGCTTTTTAAAGCTTTACTGCTTATTTGATTGCTTAACTTTTGTTCATATGTGCTTATTATGGTTAGGGCTTTATATCTTATAGCTTATTTGTGCTTAAAAGGTCAAACAGCTTAGCCTTCAGTGTTTTAGTGTAAAAAACCAAACTGTTAGCTTATTTTAGCTTTTTCTGTGCTTAATTTTTAGTTTTGCAAAAAGTCTCATTTTTAAAGTTTGTTAAGATTGCTTATTTTATAAGTTTTGAAAAAGAAAAACAAAAAAAATAGTTTCAAAAGGACGGCCACATGACTCAAACCTGTGACCTCCCTTTTGCAAACCAAACGCCACAACACACACTCTCACTACCATCAGCACCAGTAGGGCCATCTGGCCATATGTTGCACAATTTAATAAATAACCCCTATTTAGCCCAATAAGCTTATCAGCCTTCTTTGGCTCATTCCAGCTTATTTCGATAAGCTGGTTAAGCCCTTTCATTTTTCCTAGGACCAACACTGTTTAAAGTGTTTTTCATGATTTTTTTAGATTTTTCCCAATTCATTTAGTATTTTTAATATTTAATTTAGATTAACACTGTTTTTAATTCATAATAAATTAAATAAAAGTCAAAAAATTATAATTCTTTTTTTTAATTTTCTTTTATCATTTATGATTGTTAAAAATTAATTTTGCTTTCGTAGGGAAATTTGTAAAATTTGGTTTTTTAAAGAACGGGATTTGAATCCCGTTATCGTTTATAGGTTTTAAGCTTTAATTGCTTTCGTTTTTAGGTTTTCTTTACTTGTCTTTGCTTATTATTAGTAGAGTTAGAAATATAAACCTAAAAACTTATTAACCATTCAAACGCTTGATCATGAACGTGGCCTCGATTTTCAATTCACGCCTCGACGGGAAACGACCCGCGAAGGTTTTTTAGGGATTTTGCTTTGGTTAAAAGTAATTTTCTCTTTTAAAAGCCTTACGGAACACTTATCTCTCTATTATTGATCTTATCCTTATTATATATTTATATTATATTATATTTATATATATTAAGCGACGAGAGTCAGTATGCTATCTAGTGATCCTGTTGACACCCCTATGGTGGACAAAATAAACTAGATGAACATCTACAGGGTAATCTAGTCGATCCTACACATTACAGTGGGATGATTGATTCTTAATGTATCTTACATCCAGTAGACCAGACCTCGTATTTGTAGTGTGCATGTATGCCCGATATCAGGCAAAGCCTACCGAAAAGCAGTTACATGCAGTTAAGAGAATATTTCAATACCTGAAAGGAACCATTGATATGGGTCTTTGGTATTCGAAAGATTTTTGTATTACTCTAGCAGCATATGCAGATGCAGACCACGCCGGGTGTCAATATACTAGACGCAACACATCTGGAAGCGTACAATTCTTGGGGGATAAACTTGTCAGCTCGTCTTCCAAAAAGCAAAAGTGCACTGCTATCTCCAGTACAGAGGCTGAATATATAGCATTATATGGGTGTTGTGCTCAAATCTTATGGATGAGATTACAACTAAGAGACTATGGATTTAAATTCAATAAGATTCCTCTATACTGTGATAACAAGAGTGCAATCGCCTTATGAAACAACAATGTTCAACACTCAAGATCAAAGCACATAGATGTTAGATGCCACTTTATTAAGGAGCAAGTAGAAAATAGAGTGGTAGAACTCTACTTTGTCAGAACCGAATATCAGCTAGCGGACATCTTCATCAAAGCTTTGCCTCGAGAAAGATTTAACTTCTTGATAGAAAAGCTTGGAATGAAAAGCATGTATCCTAAGACTCTGAAAAATCTGGCTGAAGAAGAGGAAGAGTAATGGTGGTAACTCTTCACATATCCTATGTACAATATGTAAATAAGAAAATATAAAAACACAAAAAGATTTTTCATTCTTATAAAAAAATTTAAAAAGAAAATACAAATATATAAAACCAAAAAAATACAAAAAATATGTAACTCTGACGTGTCTTCTGGAATCGATAACATTTACAGCCTTAGAAATGTTATTCAATAATGACACGGTGCTGTAAATGAAGTTCGAGCAGAAGTTGTAAATACTTTCAAAACATGTCAATGGCTTGCTGTTATTTTAGACAGCAACCCGCTCACCATTTTTCAGACAAGTTTATTGCTAAAAAGATAAAGATAGTACGAACCATATGCAAAGCAGTATTATCCTCAAGTTTAGCCTTGAACAAATTGTTAGAATCAAAACCACCAGTTATACCAGGTTGACCAAGAAAGTTTTCATAATGAGAAACAAATGCTTCAGCCACTTTATCATTTTCGAACAAAGTACCATCAACACTTGCTACCACATCAATTCGACTTCTGCTTATACGGATTTTAATGACTTTGTGAAAATAAGCAGAATTAGAGTCACCTTCCCTCAACCAATCAACTTAAGCTTTCTGCTTTAGGAACTTTTCCTCCATGATCAAAGCCTCATTAAAAGCCACAACCGCAACAGCCTCCTCCCCACGTAACGAGCTATAAAAAGGATCAGCATCTAAACAAGTTTGGACCTTATCTAGCTCATCACGTAATCGAATAACATTAGCATGGAGATTCCCTTTTTCATAAAGGAGTTTACGAAAGGGTTTCTTCAAATGTTTTAGGTTTTTAACAACTTTAAACATAGAAAACCCGTTAACCTACATGGACCAACCTTCAGCAACAACATCTTTAAATATGTCATTACAAGTTAGAATGTTAAAGAATTTAAATGGTCTAGGTTTAGGCTTGGTAACCGTAGGGATGCAAAGAATCGAAGGAGCATGATCAGAAACACAAAATGGCCTGAAAATAGCATGAGCTCCTACAAACATATCATTAAATCCTAAATTGGCCATAATACGATCAATTTTCTTGAGAACACCATCCTTCCCTTTAGGTTTTTGGCTCCATGTAAAATGGATACCCTAACTTTGAACATCTATAACTTCTATATCCTCCACACACTCTTTGAATTCTCACATTGAAATATCAACACTAAACATACCAGCAGCTTTGTCATCCAAAAACAAGGCAGCATTGAAGTCTCCAAGAATGCACCAAGGTCTATTCCATCACATAATGCTTATGAACACACAAATTTTTCCAAAGCGACCTACGTTGAGTGTACCTATTATGAGCATAAACAAACGTACAAAATAGCTCTTTTCATTCCATCTTCAACCAAAAACGTGTATGGATAGCTTGGTCATCTTGATTGATAACCACAACATCCACATCATTGTGATTCCAGCCAAGAATAATCCTCGTCCCTTTAGAACAGAAACTCCCATTAGATGTCCAATCCCAATGACGAAAAACAAGAGAGCACAAATTATGAAGTTTTGAATTATCAACATACGATTCAAGAATGGCATACACGGACAAATTATTTTCAGAGATGACATGCCGAACTTCACTTTGTTTAGGGGAGAAATTCAAACCCCTTATATTCCAGGAGGCGACATTAATCATGATGAACCAAATCTACGGGAGTGCTTGCCCCCATACCATGCTTATCCTCAACATGTCTACCATTCTGATCCTCCAAAACAAGCTCCTCATCGTCATCAGTATCACTCTCATTAATAACATTCAGGGCTTGTTTGGCATTTATCCACGTCTGATCATCACCCCTAGCCGAAGCATCCTCATCTGTTAAAGAAGCAAATGAATTTTTCAAGGCAACCTCAGGAACTTTGGGTGGAGAAACAGGCTTCACAGGCACATTACTAACTATAGGCTCAGCTGCAGCCTTACTAGTAGGTGCATTATCCTTATTTGGTTGTTTTTTCTCCCACACAAAATTAACCCTCGGCTTAGATAACTTAATACCTTCAATATTCCTAGGCTGCACCTTTTTTCCCTTGTTCTTTTTGTTCTTTACTATAGCAAACCCATCAGATTGAACTTCATTCGATTCGGTAACAGGTTCGACCACGTTTAGGGCACTCTTGAGCGTTATGACCAAAAACTTGGCAATCAATACATTGTGGTGGTGTCCACTCATATTCAACTACCATTTTCTCCAAAGTATGACCCTCTCCGTTTACCACTAGAACAGCCATAGTCACTTCTTTCTTCAAATCCTTCTCTGCTGATACTTCGATAAGTGCACGAACAAACCCAATTCGACCACATGGTTCTAAGCACATAGCACTAGTAAAAGCATCAAGCATGATCGGCTTACCAATCTGTGATGCAATTAAACTTAAACCATCTTCCGAATATGCAACAACAGGAACCTTATGAACCTTAGCCCAAATCGGCACCTTTGTAATAGTTCCTTTAGATATTGATAAGTTTGGAGCCCATTTAGTAAAAATCATTGGCTGATTACGAATCATCCAAGGTCCTTTCTCCAACACCTGTTCCAATCCTGTTAACGAGGTAAATTTGAAGTAGTAAACATCATCATCATCTTTAATTACCTTTTAAAATCCATATTTACTCCATGTATTGTTCATATAATTTTGGACAAGTGGGAATGCCACTCTTTTTCCAACAAAGAAACCTACCAAAGAATTTGCGAACCTATTATGTGCAATCTCCACATTCTCAATAGGAAGAACAAAATCTGCATTGTCAACACGTTCCTCATTGAATAATGACCTAAAATTGATTTTAGGTTTTGTTTTTCCAGCACTAAGCACATTAACAAAAGACTTAGGTTATTGAATACTAGTTGTATTCACAACCTGTTCTGAAGCTTTCATCGCTTGAATTTTTGGATCCTCCCATCCATTACCAAGCATTTTTCCATCTATATCACTCATACTGTGATCAGCATTATTAGGGTTTTCAGCCTCCTATTCACTCGTACCAGATTTGTTTAGGGCAACACCACGCATCGCCTACCTAAGTTTCCCATCTTTAACCATCTTACTGTCATTGTTCTTAATCTTATTAATAAGATTTGTAGCCACAGAATCACTAGATGTCATATTTCTCAAACCATTTAATACCGATTTATATTAATTGAGAATAAGTTAACACAATAAGACAAAACCCTTTTAGCAGCGATTCTTTAAAACCATAAAAACGATTTCAAGCAACCCTATAGATCCTGATCATATAATCATGAAAATAACTCGATAAGGAAATCAATCACAAGGAATGATCTCACTATTTGAGGCTTTTCTATAATCAAATAACAGGATGATAGTAGCACTTGAGAATCAATCAATCCAAAAAAACAGGCTTATTCTATAAACTCAAATAACAGGATGGAAGTACACTTGAGAATCAATTTAGATATCCTAGAAGGGTATTGAACTACCTTTTTTTGGTTCTTCTTGAGATAAGGATATTTAAGTTTATAAGATGTTTCTATCTTTTCATTTTTGTTAGGGTAAACGTTCGTTGAAAAAAAGGTTGTATGGGTGGATAAGGTATATGTGGGCGGATATTTCATTATTTTTGGAGTAAGTGAGGGTGGTGTGAGGTTTTATTTCACAATATAACTTTTAAGAGACGGTTAGCCTACCCATTTTTAACAAGTCGTCACCACAATTCTTAACCTTCAACCAAGTATTCCCCTAAAATTCGAGCCAATAAGGTAACAACTATCCTTATCCACCTTAAGCATAGTAATAATCATATCCACATGTTCAACACCAAGTCCAATGACCACTTAGCTCTTAGGTATGACAAGAAAACTTCAACCAAAAACATTATAGGTCCCCTTCATTGACATAGGACCACCCACAACAAAATTGGCATAAATCAAATCCATGAATCTCCAACTTCAAAACCTCTTTACCATGTATTATCTTCCATAATCAAGTCCTCCACACGAATCCTAGAGTCATCAACATATCCTCCTGACATATAGTGTAGCATAATATGCAAATTAAGCTCTGCATCCCATGCACCGTTCTTTTCCACGCCAAAAGAGGGTGGAAAACACTCATAAAAGCTCATAATGCTCCGAAGAGGAGCCTAGTGAACACAACAACTTCATGCTTAACCTTTTTGGAACCTTTTCCTTAGCATCAATGACATCCATAACATCAACTTTTTCCAATTTCGTTCCTACTTCAACCAACTCTTTCACTTTTATGGTAGAGTCCCCATCATCCAACATGCTCTCCAATTCATTCTAAAACCTCGCTTAGAGTGTCCATGACAAGCAATCTAGATAAACTAAGAACAAAGAAACGAGCAACAACAAAAATGTTAGTGTTAAGGTTTAGTAAAGACGAAAAAACACCTAAGAAAAACGAAGTGTAGCAAAAATAAATAAACACTAGGAAAACTCCCAAAAAAACTAAACCACTAATTGATCATGAACAATTACGAAAAACCAAAAAAATAGTGACCAGAGAGATCTAGCCGTTCGGCTTGGACTCTCGTTCGTTCGGCCTGGTCTGAAGATTGGGCTAGATTGAGCTCAGCCGGCCGGTTACGGGCTCGGGCCGTTCGGCCTGAGCTGATTTTTGACTTTTTATATTTTATTTTATTTTATAAAAAAAAATTTAAGAGGAAAATTAATATACTTTTATAAAAAAAATTACTAGGGCTAAAAAATGATTAAACTATTTTTAATTTTAAAAACTAAATACGCATAAACTTTAAAATAAAAACGAGCACATCTAAGGGCACGTAAAGACACATAGAACGATATGTAAGGCGACTAAGACTTAAGCATTCACGAAACACGCATAGCAAACAAGGTAAAACATAGAAACACAAATATTGGGATAAACACATACGATAAATTCAAACACAATGACCCTACACTTAAACTAAGATGCATACTAGGCAACATTCTAAGATAAGCATAATTAAGCTAGAGAAAATAAGCAAACTCTCAAACAAACCACGTAATAAAAAAAATAGACAATTAGATCCAGACGATCGGCCTGGGCTTCCAGCCAATCGTCCAGATTGATCTGGGCTACGAAAATGGGCCAGACGATCGGCCATAGGCTCAGGCCGATCGTCTGGTTTGACCTACAAACCAAAACAATTTTTTACTTCTTTTTCGACTTTGATTTTTTTAAACACTACCACTACCGTTTGAAATTATTATAACACTAATGTAAGCACAAATCCCCGATAGCAGCGCCAAAAACTTGATGTGTCACTTATTGTGCAAGTTTTAAAATTTATAACACGATTACTTTCTATACTAAAAACGCATACGAGCAAGTATACTCATCCATAGTAGCAAAGATGGGTAAGTCGAGATCGTCCCAAGATATTTGGTGAAAAATAAATTTAAGTAGCGGATAAGGCAATGAGGATGTCACAAACCTAATTACCATGTAAATCGAAACTAACCAACGAAATTCAATCAAACGAAACAATACTTATGTGGGAATATGTATCCTATCATATGAGTGTTTGAGTTGTTTGGTTGAAACAATGAAAAGTTGATGCACAAATATTTTGTAAACGAGTTTTAATCCATGGCGTATTTCATGAAAAATCTGTTTTAATATTAGTTCGGTGGGAACCCTTTCGACCTATGAACGCCAACGAAACTAATAATTTACGTGTCATTTGTTTAGAAAACTTGATTTACCAAATTCATTCATTCGAGCCCTTTTGACCTATACTTGAGTTTGAATCAACATAAGTTCATTTAACGTGTTTAATTGGCAGGTGTTAATGAGGTGTCATTTTATACACTTTTTCGGGGTCGTTTAACCCCCTAAATCGTGCATTTATGCCCAAAATAGGTACTTAATCGTTCCTTTTCAGGTATTTCTCATTTGGGAGGCATTTGGAAGAATTACACATGACTTGGGCTCATTTTGAGAAGAAACGAACAAGACTACGGACTTACACCAACATTGATCAAGAATTTCTCTACAGTGGCTGGAGACGGCGTCACAGATACAACATGACACCGTCACCATGAAAATCAAGACGGCGTCACAAGATTCCAAGACGGCGTCAGAGCATACGACCCAGCCCATTATCTAGAATATTCTCTTTCCTGACGGCGTCACGATTAAAACGCGATGCCGTCATAGCGTTTTTACTATATATACAAATCCGAATTTAGGGTTTTGAGTGTGTAACTTTAGAATAAAAAGAGGGTACTGTAACACCCCCAAAATCAGGTAGCAGCGGAATGGTAACAATGGGGTGCTACGTCAAAGTACAACAATCAAGATATAAGAAACGACCTTAAATGGACGTTTTAAGATAAGATTTCATTCGATGCCATAGCAAAATATCAGAGTTCATACATTAGGTCCCATATGTTTTAAAAGTCATAAACATTTTAAGTACATATTTAATTAAACAAAAGCTTCATAATACCAAAAGATGACTTAAGTTTTTAAAGATAATAAAAGTTGCATTGAATATAGATAAACACATAATCAGTCCTTCATTGATTTCGAAAGGCTCCCCTCGATTTCATACCTTAGGACTTAATTACATGCAAAAGTCATCACAAAGGTGAGTGAAATCTGTGGTTTATCGATAAAAAGGGTGGACCACAAGATCGACAGTAATTAGTAGACTATGGAAAACATATTCAGTTAGTCAAAGAGTTTATTTAATTGCCTAAGCTCATGACCGAAGCCTTAACTAGAATTGTGAGGCCCAATCAGAATATAGGATGCTTGCCAACAACCTAATACCTCTCAATGTTAAATGCACCTTGATTAAACTAGTGACCTGAGGAAAGGTGGGGATTTTCAGTCCAGATAGATCTATCCACAACACTTGCGCTTACTACAATAGCAATTAAACAAAACGGGTTCATGATAAATAGGGGACTTACTGGCAATAAGGTATACTTAGCAATATTATCTCAGGCAGTAATCTGGATAGCATTACACTTTGTAAAACACTTTGAAAAAACTTAGAAAACTCTTATGTCCAATAATATAAAAGCAATGTAATTCACACGTAAGATTTTGTAAACAATCTTGTAGTAAAAGGGGCTATGAACTCCCTCGAGTGAATGGTAATCAACAAAATATTCACAATAGAAAAATGCTGTCACGAAGGAATCGAAGGCAAACCTAATCCAATATAGGTCGTTTAAAGTATAAACACTTTGATTATTTATAGTGTCGTATAGCTCATCATATATGGTTCGGGCTTTATAAGTAAGCATGGTCTTGTAGTTGCGTTCAGAAGGAAACTATGAACTTAAATCGTTAAATCCAGAAAACTCGTCGATAAGCCACCCCAAAGAGGGGGTCTCATTATTGATACTCCCTAGTAATATTGTACTTTGATTTACTAATAACCACATATAATTCTATATTGCTACATCACCATTATCGTTTTAGTGAAATTATTTTTTATAAAGTAAAAACGTTTTATAAGTCATTACTTTAGTAAATCTGGGCGGAATTTTCTAAGTTTTAAGTAGTTTCTTTCGTTTCTTATGTCTCGCTTCTTATTATGGACGAGTATCAATATATTAAAATTTTCAAAATCTAAGTTTTCTAATGAATAGTGATTTTTACTGTTCATAACATTACTTTACTTATATTTATAGAATTTTAGTTATCGTAAAATCTCGTTAATGGCGTAACTTATTCGTGTTACTCCGTTTTTAGGATTTTGCGAGCACGTTCTCGTTAATTAAATATTATATTTATTTATGATGTTTTTTCCAAATTTAAAGTCCCTTGCTGAACTGTAACTTTTATTTAAGTATTTAATTATCGTAAACTTGTAATCGTCGTATCTTCTTCGTTATAAATCGGTTTTTCGAGTTTCTTACCTTTTTGGAATCGTCATGAGACGTACTATTTTTATAAAAAATAAAATCCATGCATTGGAATTTCGAACCAAACAGCCCTTAATAATAATTAGGTATTTCGATATATATTATACTTGTGTATATGCTTTTTTAACTTAATAAAATACCAAAGTTTTCCACAACCCCTTTTGATCATATGTCATACATATATTGTGTCATTAGTCCATGAGTATATTTAATCACATAAACCAATGAATAAGTGTACAAAATTTTAATCACAAGCAAAAAGTTGGATTTTCATGTTTAAAATGCACTAATGGTGATTTCACTACATAGAACTTATTTTCACATAAATGTATTAAATGTAATGACTTTCAAAGGGTTTTAGGTAACCTTTTATATGATGTGGTGTATGAACAACAAGACTACACACTTGATTAGCAATAAATCCTATTCTTGCAACTTCTATTGGTGGAAAACCCTAATTCAAAGCCAAAACCCTAATCTTGCTTTTCTTGCTTAGATACTTGTAAACCTTTAAGCAACCCTTGCAAACACCTTAGGTTATCATAGGAAGGATGTATGAGTGCTTGTATGGTCTTAGAAAATCAAGCTATGGATTGTTATATTGGGGGTTTTTGAGCCGTGGGCTTCAAAGAAGAAAAAGGGAGAGAAAGTTTGATTTTCACCTTATGAAATGTTATGTGTATGTGTTATCTTTCCTAGTTGGTGCTTTATATATGACAAGTAACTAGTTCTCATTTGGTCTAGGTTCATCAAAAGACAAGATGAGTAAAATAAGGAAGTCTTCTTGGTCATGGTATGGGTTTTACTTGTAGAAGTCCTTAGTCTTTATTAGTTGGTGAAGTACATTGCAAGTTGCAAAGTTTTTTTGATATCTTATTGTATCCTTTGCTATAGATCCGGCCATATGTGCATATGTATGTTGATTTTTGTGATTTTTGGAGTATGGGGTATTAAGGTTGGTTATTGTTGATGCGTCGACAAGGGTTGTGCTTGGGTATGCCCTAATTGTATTTAATCGCGAAACGTAAACATTTTACGCAACAATAAAACAAAATATAAAAGTTGATTATTACTTCGTAAAAATAATATATTGCTTGCTTGACGAAAACTTTAATTCGTTTTGGTGTCCGTTTACGTTAATTGTTGATTTTTAGTTTACGCGATTTTACTACATAATAAGAATTAAAAGTAAACGCGTACGAGAAAAAAATAATTAGTAAAATAGATGACGTCGTAAATGACCTGAAAATACGGAATGTTACAGTCTCCTCCGGTTAGAAGAGCCTTGTCCTCAAGGCTCAAGTTGCGGCACTTGAGGAAAGTACGGGTTCGGAGAAAAGATGCGGATATTTCATCCGGAATTGGTCTTCATGTTCCCAGGTATACTCAGCTCCTTGCGAGAGTTCCAACGACTTGACCCTGGGACTATTCTTCGCTTTATATTTTTACATACTCGTTCCCGTTCTTCAATAGGTTCTTCAACAAAACGTAGATTTTCATCAATCTCGATCTCATCCAAAGGTACTTGAACATCTGGCTCAGCCAAACATTTCTTGAGATTAGACACATGAAACGTGTCGTGGACACAACTCAGCTCCTGGGGTAACTTCAGCCGATAAGCCACCGGTCCAACATGCTCCACGATTTCAAATGGTCCCACATATCATGGTGCTAGCTTTCCTTTCTTACCAAATCGTACCACTCCTCCCATGGAGATACCTTAAGTAACCTGGTCCTCCAACTGGAATTCAAGAGGTTTACGCCTCTTATCAGCATAGCTTTTCTGGCGACTTCTTGCCGTTTTCAATCTTTCCTTAATTTGAACAATCTTTTCAGTCGTTTCTTGCACAATTTCTGGTCCAATAAGCTGACTTTCTCCAACTTCAGTCCATATCACGAGGGATCTACATTTCCGCCCGTACAGAGCCTCGACATTGGGTGGGCACTTAATGCTTGTTCGTTTGGTAACTGTTATTATAGGAAAATTAATCAAGGAAGATGTGTATCCCAACTGCACCAAAATCCATAACACAAGCTAGAAGCATTATCCTCCCAGCGGTCTGAATGTATGCTCACTCTGACTGTCGGTCGATGGGTGGGTAAGCCGGTCTCATGTCTAGTCTCGTTTTTTTTGTATAAAAAAAAACCCAAAACGCTTTTTGAAACAGCTTGCCATAAGTGTGAATGTGAATCGAACATTACGGTCTGAAGTGATTGACACCCGGCAACACCATGTCTCGCTACAATCTCATGTGGTATAAATCTTTGCTAATTTCTCGTCTTGTCAGTCTTTACCGAATAGTGTAAAAAAGTGAGCCACTTGGTCAATCTTTTTAGCCAAATCGACCCGAACATTCGTATCCTTGTCCACTGTACTTTAGGCAACTTGTGACCAAAGGCCATGTTATCTTTCCCAGTTTCCACTCAGGAATTTCTGGTTGCTGAAGAAATCATGGAGGGTTTGATGTTGGCTTTAATCTTAGAACATGTAGGACATTGTCATAAAGTACTCTAGTAAATGTGTCGCTTATACCAGGCCACCAATACAAGTCTCTCAGATCATAGTACATCTTATCCGCACCTGATGCACTACAATATCTAGAAGTCATCGAGCTTCATCCCTGATCAATTTCTGTACCCCCACCATCTGTTGGCATCCTGTACGATCAAAGAAGTAAATTGTCCACCATCATCTCGTTGCTCAAAGTGTCTTTTTAATCCTCTTAGCCATTCAGTTGGGGCTTTGAGTCTCCTTGATGCTCATTCGCTCTACGCTTCCACAATTCTTAGTCTTAAAGTCTAGAATGAATAGTAATACTCATAGCACGTTTACTCGTATTGGCTTGTGTCTTCTTTTCTGCTCTCAAGGCTCTGCCACCTGTTCGCCTGCCCGGGTGGTATTTGATCTCACACTCGTAGTCACTGAGTAGCTCGATCCACCGCCTTTGGCGCATATTTAAATCTTTCTGGTCAAATATGTACTGGAGACTCTTGTGGTCAGTGTAGATACACTTTTATTTCCCTTAAAGATATGTCTCCAGATTTCTAAGAGAGAACACACCGCACCCAATTACAGGTCATGGGTGTATATTGTTCTCGCTTCTTCAAACTGTCTTGACGTCATATGCTTATCACTTTGCCGCTGCATCAGCACGCTCCCAAACCTTGTTTTGATGCATCAACAATAGACCACAAAGTAGTCGGGTCCATCGATTGCTTGTCGACTACTTTAGAATTTGGAAAGCTTCATCTTGCTTATCGCCCCACACATAAGCCTTATTCTTTTGAGTCAACAGGGTGAGGGGCTTGGCGATCTTAGAGAAATTCTCGATAAACCGAAATGAACGGATTTCTATTGGTGACTTAGGGGTCTTCTAGTTCTTGACCGACTCAACCTTGCTAGGTCCAGTGGATACGTACGGTTGGACTACATGTTCCTTAGGAACTGTATTCCTTGTAACCAATTTACACTTTGAAAATTTGGGTACTCCTTTCCTTCTTGAGTAAGTCTAAAATGGTTTCAGGTGGACTTCATGCTCTTCTTCTGACTTTGAGTAGATTAAGATGTCATCAATGAACACAATTACGAATTTGTCCAAATACGGCTTGCAGACGTGGTTCATTAAGTCCATAAATATTGCTGGCGCGTTCATTAGCCCAAATGGCTTGACTGTGAACTCAAAGTGCCCGTATCGAGTTCTAAACGCAGTCTTCGGCATATCTTCCTCTCGGACTCTCAACTGATGATATCCCGAGCGAAGCTCGATCTTGGAGAAATAACACGCACCTTGTAATTGGTCAAACAAGTCATCAATTCTGGGGAGAGGGTAACAATTCTTTATAGTCAACTTGTTTAGTTCCCTATAGTCAATACACATTCTCATTGAACCGTCTTTCTTCTTGACAAAGAGCACGGGTGCTCCCCATGGTGAGTAACTTGGTCGAATAAAACCCTTCTCTTGAAGTTCTTTAAGCTGGTTCAATAATTCTAACATTTTTGAAAGGGCTAACCGGTATGGAGATCTAACAACTGGACGTTATTTTGCGCTTGGAAATCGGTTCGATGCGAAAGAAACTCTACCTCTCGCTCATGAGGTAAACCTAACAGATCATCTGGAAATACCTCAGGGAAACCATGGACAACACGGATGTCATCAAGCTTTTTCTCATCAGCCTTGATACACGCAAGTGAACGAAGATCCTTTTCCGGCCTCTCGCCTTGAAACTTCAAGAATCTTGCCATTGGAAGAGGAATCCAGGACAATCTTCTCATAACATATCGATGATGAGCTCCGGTGTATGCCAGACCAATCCATTCCCTCAAGGGATAACATCAAAAGTACCTGGGAGTTGGTAACAATGTCTATTTTGACCACGTGATTTTCACAAAAAACTTAATGTGCAACTAGTAAAACGGTATTGGTGTCTATGACTTTTTTTTGTCTGCTAACTCTACTTCGTAGCAGTGAGTGTTTAGAGTAGCAGGGGCAATATTAATAAAAATGTTGTAAACGCAAAAGATACAAAACTCTTCTCAGCACCCGAATCAAAGAGAATACAAGCGTAGTGATCATTAAGAAGAAACGTACCCGTGACCACATTCGGATTCTGCTGTGTATTTTCAATCACCACGTAAGCTCTCCCATGAGCTCCATCATTCTGTTGGTTCCCTGTTTTCTGACACTTGTCCTTGAAATGTCCTTTTTTACCACACCCGAAACATGTCACATTCTGCAAGAAATCATTACCTGCACCCTGAAGCCTAACTCTACAATCATTCTCCATGTGACCTATTCTTTGACATCTCTGGCACTTTTGAGGACACGGTCCATGATGATGTAAGTTGCACCGGTTGCATTTTGGTAAATTTTCAGCATAAATTTTTTCCTCCAGCTGGGGCTGCAGCATATGCCTTAACAGTTTCTGGTCTCCTGTTTTGTTGCTGGTGATGATTGTTGTTTCGATTGCGGTTATTGTTGTTGTTTCTCTGGTTGTCTTCCCATTTCCTTTTATTGCTTTTCCCAATTCTTGCAGCCCTACCCTGAACTGATTGCTCGACCAGTTCACGGGCCATGTTGATTACCTCATGCAAGGTCACAGGCTTTGAAGAAGTGATGTTTCCTTTGATTCTTTCAGGAAACCCACGAATGTACTTTTCAATCTTCTTACTTTTAGTGGACACCAATTCAGGACACATCAGAACTAGTTCGTGGAAACGATTACTGTAAGCTTCGATATCATCTCATATAAGACGTCAGTGTCCAAGTTCTTGTTCCATCTTTAAGATTTCAGTTGCTGGGCTATTCAGTGGTCATCGTAGCTTTCATGTTTGCTCTAGGGGTATCAGTATTGCATTAGAAGTCCCAAAGTCTGAACATTTCTGTTCCACCAGGTTAGAGCGCGACCCTCGAACGTGCACATAGCAAACTTCACTTTGTAATCTTCAGCACATTTGCAAATTTCAAACACTTTCTCTATCTTTTCAAACCAAAGGTTTCTGTCCGACTTACACTTCAGTCCCCTTTAAAGAGTGAGGTTGCACATTCATAAATGTCTTATACGAACATCTATGCATCTCTTGGTATTATAACGGTTTTCTCAGTATTTGTTTGATCCGGATCCTCCAGGCATTGTTTTGAGTCAGCTCTAGTCTTTTCATATTATTTTTCAATGGCTTTGGCCACATGCTTTCCCTATCTTCACAGATTCTTCTTAAATCTCCTGGGCGGCTGATTCTGGGCAACACAAGTAACACAATTCGTTGAGAATTTATAAAGGTCTGCAGTAGTCATGGATTATTGGTAAAATAATGGAGAATGTATATTATTTAATCATAAATTAATCAGGATAGTCGATATTTATATAATTGTCGATAGAAATAGCATATTGTTATGTCAAAGATAGAAGTAAGAGAATCGAATTTTAACCAAGTATTATCTATCATGATTATATATAATCGCATTATTATGAACAATCGAAACGTAAGTAAGGATCAGGGAATACGCGCGCGTGGATATCAGATAGCGATGAAGGATTCTGTATTTAAAAATGAAAGAAAAGAAAACCTTTAAACTTTGTGGTTATAGACTAGGTTTTGAAAATGACCCAGTTCCCTATAACCTTGGCTCTGGTACCATCTCTAACACCCCAAAATCTTGTAGCAGCGGAATGGTAACATTGTGGGCTACGTCAAAGTAAACAATCTAGATATAGGAAACGACTTAATGGATGTTTTAAGATAAGATTTTTTTCGATCGCAATAGCAATATATCAGTAGTTCATACATTAGGTCCCATATGTTTTAAAAGTCATAAACATTTCAAGTACATATTTAATTAAACAAGAGCTTCATAATACCAAAAGATGACTTATAATGAAAACCCTACTGTTTGGATTTCGAATCCAAACAGCCCCTTGTGTATCTTTTATATAATTAATTGTATACTTGTTTTATATATACTTTTCAACAATTTAAAATACCACAATTCCTTTATAACTCTTAATATACGTATGTCATATATATTATATAGTCCAAGATCCATAATTTGTCCATTAATCCAAGATCACAAGTTCATAACTTCACATAAAATCATAATCACAAGTAAGTTATCCATTTAACATGTTTAAAACCCTAAATGGTGATTTAGTTATATAGAACATGTAAACACATAAAAATGATAAAAGTAAAGACATAAAGGTTTATAGATAACCTTATAGTGATGAATGATGATGAGAAATATAATCTAAACCCTTGTTTAGATTTTTAAACCAAGCTTGCAAGATTAGAAACCTTAATTTCCCAAGAAACCCTAATTTCACTTTCTTTGCTTCAACACTTGAAAATACTTAACCTAACCTTCAAACCATCTTAGTAGGTCTTATATATGTTGTGTGTATACTTGCATAAGTGGTAAAAAAAATTGTATGGTTTGTGTGGGATGGGCTTTTTGAGCCGTGGGTTTTGCCAAAAGAAAGAGAGAAAAGATGAAATTTTTCACTTAAGGAAATGAGCAAGTATGTGTTATGTATCTAATCTAAGGCATTATATATCATCTTAACTATTAACAAGACCAAGACTCAAGGAAATATGGGGAGTAAAACATGGAAGTCTTAAGGTCTTGGTTGGAAAAAGTAGGGAACATCCCATGGTTTTAAGGAAGTATGTTTTTCAAACTATAAATATCTTTATGTTTTCTATCTATAAAAATCGGATGTATATATGTATAAGTAAGATATTTTGTAATCTTTTATGTATTGGGTATAAAAGTGGGTATTTGTTGAAGCGTAGAAAAGTTTTGGTGCTTTCGGGTATGCCTAAATGTATTTTATTGCGAAACGTTAAAGTTTTAGCTAGCCAATATAAAATAATATAAAAAAGTTGATTATTACTTTCGAAAAATAAAATATTGCTTTGCTTGACGAAAAATACTTTAATTCGATTTGGTGTCCGTTTACTTATTGTTGATGTTTAGTTTACGTGATTTTTCTATATTTAAGAATTTAAAAGTAAAGCGTACGTAAAAAAAATTAGTAATAGATGACGTCGTAATTGACCTGAAAATACGAAATATTACAGTCCCCTCCGGTTAAAAGAGCCTTGTCCTCAAGGCTCAAGTTGCGGCACTTGAGGAAACGTACGGTTCAGAGAAAAGATGCGGATAATTCTTGTGAAAATTGGTCCTCGCGTCCCAAGTATACTCAGTCCTTTCCGAGATTCCAACAACTTTGAACATGGGATACTTCTTCGCTTTAGCTTTTTCACATCTCGTTCCACGATCTCAATAGGTTCTTCAACAAAACGTAGATTTTCATCAATCTCGATTTCATCCAAAGGCACTTGAACATCTGGTTCCGCCAAACATTTCTTGAGGTTAGACACATACAAGAAAAACGTGTCGTGGACACAGCTTAGTTCTGGGGTAACTTCAGCGATAAGCCAACCGGGTCCAACACACTCTCATGTTTTCAAATGTCCCAACATATCGTGGATGTCTAGCTTTCCTTTTCTTACCAAATGAAACCACTCCCTTCCATGAGATACCTTAAGATATACACTCGGTCTCAACTTGGAATTCAAAAGGCTTATGCCTCTTATCAGCATAGCTTTTCTGCGGACTCCTAGCCTGTCTTCAAGACTTTCCTAATTGAAACATACTTTTCAGTCGTTTCTTATACACAATTTCTGGTCCATAGTGACTTTCTTCCAACTCCAGTCCATATCACGGGGGATCTACATTTCGCCCGTCAGAGCCTCGGAGTGGTGCGCACTTATTGCTTGTGTGTTAATTGTTATTAATAGGAAAACTCAAATTTTCCCAATGGGAAGTAGAGTATCCCAAACTGCCACCAAAATCATAAACACATGCTCAAAGATTATCCTCCAGCGTCTGAATAGTACGCTCACTCTGACCGTCGGTCTGAGGGTGGTAAGCCGTACTCATGTCTAGTCTCGTACCCAACGCTTTCTGAAAAGCTTGCCATAAGTGTGACGTGAATCGACCATCACGGTCTGAAATGATTGACACTGGCACACCATGTCTCGCTACAATTTCATTGGTATAAATCTTTGCTAATTTCTCCGTCTTGTAGTCTTCACGAATAGGTAAGAAGTGAGCCGACTTGGTCAATCTATCCACAACGACCCAAATCGTATCATGCCCACTGCTACTTTTAGGCAACTTTGTGACAAAGTCCATTGTTATCTTTTCCCATTTCCACTCAGGAATTTCTGGTTGCTGAAGAAATCCTGAGGGTTTCTGATGTTCGGCTTTAATCTTAGAACACGTAAGACATCTGCTAACTACTTCACGCAATTGTTCTCTTCATACCAGGTCGACCAATAGATGTCTCTCAGATCATAGTACATCTTATCTGCACCCGGATGTACTGAATATCTAGAAGTATGAGCTTCATCCATGATCAATTTCCTTACACCACCAACTGATGGAATCTAGATACGATCAAAGAAGTAAATTTCACCATCATCTCGTTGCTCAAAGTGTCTTTCTAATCCTCTTAGCCATTCAGTTGGGGCTTTGAGATCCTTAGAAGCTTCGCTCTGCGCTTCCAAAATCTTAGTTTTTATGTATTGGGTATAAAAGTGGGTATTTGTTGAAGCGTAGAAAAGTTTTGGTGCTTTCGGGTATGCCTAAATGTATTTTATTGCGAAACGTAAACATTTTACGCAGCCAATAAAAATAAAATATAAAAAGTTGATTATTACTTTCGGAAAAATAATATATTGCTTGCTTGACGAAAACTTTAATTCGTTCGGTGTCTGTTTACGTTAATTGTTGATTTTTAGTTTACGCGATTTTACTATATAATAAGAATAAAAAGTAAACGCGTACGATAAAAAAATAATTAGTAAAATAGATGACGTCGTAAATGACTTGAAAATATGTAATGTTACAGGTACGAACCCTAGTTCATTTAGCAGCTATTAGGGATGAATTTAGGGCCTAAAACCCTATTGTACTTTCTCCAACTCATGTTTTAATCAAGTAAGGTTTATTTAATCATTCAATATGTCTATGTGTTGTTTGATCTATCTATGCTCTTGCTTTATCTTTAATATGCTTGGCTAAACCTTCTATTGTGTTTATTTATGATTGTATAAAACCTAGAATGTAGATCTTAGTGGTGTTGCTTCTTGTGATGGATGTGCATGTTAGGCTCTAGAAAACCAGCTTTTGTCTGTATCGCTGTTGATATGTCTAGGGAAACATGATTGTGTAGAAAGGATACCATCGGGTAACAGTCTTCATACTACCTTGCCCCCTAATATGGTTGATCCACTTTTAATATATTTCACATGCACTTAGTGTACTCCTAGGGGCCATGTAATAGTCTTCATACTACCTTACGTGTGCGTTGCTCTAGCGGAATACTAAGTAGACGGCGGGTTCGTGTAATTCGTTCATGACTTAGGAAATAGTTACACAGATCATCACAAGGGTGACAAGGCAACAACACTAGGAGAAGCAATCTAGGGAGTAATACATGATTAAATAAACACAGTCTTTTATCTTATTGTTATCACCAGTAGCGTAGATTTATATTTAGTTTAATAGCTAAAACCAACCACCTCTCCAATTATATGATTTACTTGTTTTCTATAAAATATAAAAATACAAAATTAATCTTCTCTCAACCCTTAGAATTCTGTTAGACCGTGATCAAGCATTCCCAACCTATTCCCCGAGTGAACGATAACACCCCTCGAGTCTTGCCTATACTACTACTACAACGATTAGGTGCTCTGCCTAGGGAGTTGTAAAACTTTTTGTAGAAGTCCTATGACGATCGCACACCAAGTTTTTGGCGCCGTCGCCTGGGGAATAGTTAGGTTCTGATCATAGTTTAACTTAGTTCTACTCGCTTGAATCCTTTCAAGTGAGAATTTAATTTCCGCATATTAGCTTTCTTGTAGTCTATCTTTTCTTCGTGTTATCTGTTTCGTAACCCATTCTCGTCAACCACCATGGGAGACGAAAATCATATCCGTACTCTAGGAGACTACTTCAAACCTAGCCACGAGGGCTACAGGAATACCATCGAGCTCCCCGCAGGGAACAACATGGTACCTCTTCGATCCGACACCATTCGTTTGGTGCAAAACGGATGCTCATTCCACGGACTTCGGTTCGAGGATCCAAATCAACACCTCAAGGATTTTCTTAAACTTGTGGACTCACTTGACCTTGACGGTGAAAATAGGGAAAGAACGCGCCTGTGTTTATTTTAATTTTCCCTACGCGATCAAGCTAGCAATTGGCTTGAACGTCTTCCAACAGGATCCATCTCCACATGGGAGGATCTTACTACCCGATTCCTTGCTCAATTCTTTCCACCGGGAAGGACCGCAAAACTCCGCAACGATATCCTGATGTTCCAACAACATCATGGAGAATCTTTATCTGAAGCATGGACTCGTTTCAAGGACTTACTCCAAAAAGTCCCTCATCATGGCATCGACCTTTGGCTCCAAGTCTAAATTTTTTATGACTATGTCAATCCCGTCACAAGACGAACCATTGACCAATCGGCCGGTGGTAAGCTTCATGACCTCAACGCTGAAGAATCTTGGGCATTATTAGAGGACCTCGCCGTCCATGACAACGAAAGTTGGAACGACCCAAGGGATTTCGTGAGGCCGGTCAAGGCAATTACATTGCCTCAAGATGTCCCAAGTACATCCGATCGTCGTCTAATCGAGCTCAAAAATCAAGTCCAACGCTTGATGGAAGCTCATCTTGCTCTGACTCAACCTACCCAGGTAAATAAAATCACTACCCCATGTAAAATCTGTAGTGGTCCCCACGACACTCAGTATTGCATGGAAGACCCCGAACAAGCCTTTGTTGAATACGCATCCTCGTGTACCGATGAAGCGAGAGGTAAGTGGTATACTTTCAAGCCCGAGCAAAACAATCTTGGTGACACCGACAATCCGTCATGGAAAAGTCACCCGAACCTTAAGCGGAGACAACCTCAAAATTCCCAAAATAATTTTCCAAACCCACCTAACCGGTTCCAACCCAATGGTTCGATCCCGAATTGTTCCTTCAACAACCGTCCTCAAAATTTTAACAATCAATCAAATATAGAAGGACTGATTTCCGAATTCATGGCATCTTAAGACGCCAGATTGTCTAAGTTTGAAGCCGATTTCAAACGACAACAAGGTGAGATGACCAACAAAATATACACTATGTTGAAGGCCATCACTGATCAAATAGCGGGTACATTACCTAGTGATACAGTTAAGAACCCGAAACTAGGGACTCATCCAGTGTCGTCTGCTCGTTCTTACCCAACTCAAGACCCGCAATCCTCAACCCACATACATAGCTTAATTAACGCCATCACGATCCACCCAAAGCAGCCTGAAGAATTCCAAGTTAATGAGCCTGACGAAAGCAGTCTTGGAAACATCAGCTCTAACCCACACCCACAACCTGATCCATTAGCTTCCATCGCCACGGAACAAGTACAAAAGCTGAATTCGATGCTTGAATCGCTCGGATTGGTTCCCTAATCCTCCAATACAAAATTTGTCTGCACTAAAGAGGAAGATGGAGAAGTAATGTTCATCGAGATCATACGAGATGATGATGAACCTCAAAATGAGAGTCTCAATGAAGGTGAAGGGACAACAATGGAAGGGTCGACGGTAAAGTACTTCGACACGTTTCCAACTAGAGATGAGCTAACCTACCATAAGTACCTTATGTATGGGCCGATCCCCTCAATATTTCTACGAAACCCCATCATCACGGAAGGATGCTCCCCCAATCTTAAGATACCATGCAATATTGGGCATGTGCATGTCAAAAAAGCCTACATTGACCTTAACTCCCCTCTAAATATCATGACCCGAATGATGTGTAATTGGATCATGAGGAGAAAACTCAACCCTAGGGAAGATGTGAATGGAGGAATTAGTAATTTCACAGGGAGGATTAAAGGGATGCATGTCTTTATAGGAAACTTCACGTATGTGGTAGACTTCATGATTGTCGAGAATATTAGCTCAATCATAGACCCTAGGTTGTCACAAGTAGTACTAGGGAGGCCTTTCATTGAAATATCCAATATGACTCACGACCTACCCGAAGGAGTAGTTAGGTTCGCCAACGGAGACGATGAAGTTGCCTATAAAATGCCCCATAAGATAGAACAGTACAACTCGTTGTCAAACCTTGAAAATGAACACACAAAATCAGTCTATCTTAGGAACGAGGAGGACAAAAGAAGAGGAGTTGACTATGTAATGAGTAAGATATTAGGGTTCTACAAGGAGTGTTTAGAGTTAGGCCCTGAGTATGTGTAACACCCCCAAAATACGATACGCAGCGGAATATAATCTTTGGGGTGCTACTTCACGATACAATCACACAAGTCATAACAAACAACTATAAAAGAGATGTTTGTTAAATAAATTTCATTTATTTCGTTTGAAAAGAATCAGAGTACAAAGGTCCCAAAACTATCATAGAAAATTTATTTCTAAATGTCACATCACGACTTCATTTCTAAAATGTTTCTATCATTTATTGACACAAGTTCACCGAGTCACCGTCCTTGATATCCGCGTTCTGTCCCATCCAAGCCATCTTCAATACCTACACGTGAGATACATGCTTAAAAACGTCAACAAAACGTTAAGTGAATTCATAGAGTTTACAATTAACAGTTAGAACGCATATTTGGTTCAACAAAAACATATAACATTGCTCGTAAGACATGTTATAAAAATATTGATTTCCAACTAAATGAGCCCATGTACCGAAACTTAACACATTCATCCCGTAGGACGAAATCATGTCCGAGAAGTATGCCACTTCTCTTAATACTAACTACAAAATGTCTGTTACAAGGTGCTCACCTTCGGATTCATACCCCGGACAGGGTTGTCAAACCCAATAGATCTATTTAATGCATTAGCGTTCACCATCAACAAGGCAATTAACGGTCACACAGTAAAAGGCATATACTCAATAGTGAATGGAATCATATTTAGTATCAAAACATATTGCGTTCTCATTTCACAAAACAGCAAGTATCCCCCTCGCTGGTTTAAAAACATTTAAAACATTCAAAAGCGAGGCTATGAACTCACCTCGATCGAAACCGAAGATGAAATAACCGAAACAATCACGAACTACTCGACGACGAGCTCAACCGCGACCTATAATTTATGTCGTTCAATTATTATATCGCAAGATACGATCGGATAGTGCGTGCATCGCAACTATCAAAATAGTATAAGTATACATACACATGTGATGAGAAATCCACTTGCACGTCCTAGATCCTAAACTCCACTTAATTGAGTTATGATCTTTCTTTTATTTATACTACACGTTGCTAAATCGAAAACCTTCTATTTTTGGAAAGTTACGATTTTCGGAAAGTTACCATTTTTAGTAAGTCTCGTCATCAAATTTTATCTATAATAATATTTATTTATCTCATCGCACATTCGATGCTCAATTTGGTTATCGTTTACTCGTATCGGTGTTATATCCGAATATCTCAAAAGTTTCTATTTTTAGAATATTCTTCGTTCATAACAATCGTTAAGTCTAAAATATTATACTTGTAATAATAGTAGTGTTTATTATTTTTATAACATCCGACAAGTCTTGTATTAACCTGTTGACTTTCAAAAGTCAACGTTGGACTTTGTTTGACTTTGACTTTTTATACATATTTATAATTAAATCTGACCCGCTCCAAACGACCCGTTATATCATATTTTCATGAATCGGACTCAAAAGAGATTTTATGCAAAACGACATTCCGGACAACTTTTTAGTTTTAGCCGAGACCCGAAACTCGACAGAAAATGACCAAAATGCCCCTGCAAGTTTCTGCATGAACTATGACACTTTTAAGAAAAATGCAGATTTTGACCTTGGGTTTTGACCCGTTATTACTCGATTTTAAAACTAGCAAGCCTCGCGGCAAAGTAAAACGTCATTCCGAGTAACTTTCGTGCTTCGCCGGAAGGCCGAAACGGACTCGAAAGTGCTCAAAACGGCCATTTAAAATTCTGACAGCAACTAAAAAAATGCAATAGCTGTTTGGAAAATATATAAGTTTTTCAAATCTTGTTTCGCCGTAACTTCTTCGTTATTAGGGAGTTTACGGGTGACGTTCGAGGTTACCGAAACGTACAATAGGACGAACTCTAATCATATCTTTTAATCAAAAATCAGTTTTTAGAAAATCTCGAAGATCAAAATTGAACCAAAGATTTCTGCTATCAGAATATTCACTTGTACAAAATGCGTCGAAAAACAATTTTTGATTTGACCCAAAAATCCATTCACGACACATCTAAAATGGTCTATAAACAATATTTAACTCGCTCAATCAATCAATAACAAAAACTAACTAGACGACGCAAGATCTGACGGATTTCATCACATGCATTAACCGAAAATGAATCGAATCAAAAGAATAATTATTGAACTAGCATATAAAATACTTACAATGCTATAATAAGTAAACTCGGACAAAACCATGGACTCGTCTTGTCCCTTTTGTCTCATCCGAGAGTTCGAACCAACCAAAACACCAAAACTGAACCTTTTTATTATAAACCAAGCTTCCAAAAACAATCGTCTAGCTATTTTAAACAACCTTCTTTAACCTGAAACCCCTCAATCTAACCCAAAACCTAACTTCTTCAAAACTCAATGCATGTGGGATTTTATTATATAGAAACGTAGGCCTTAACACAAGGATTAAGAAAATATATTTGGATTGTATTACATGTCGGAAAATCAATGCGTTTGGTGTATGTATAGGGGTGGCCGGTCGTGGGTTTTAAAGAGGAGGAGGAAGAGACCAAGTTTTGTAAAAGGAAATAACATGTGTGTGTGTGTTCTTATATAGAAAATGACTTCGAAACTTTGACACTTTTAGTCCTTTCTTCCATATTATTCTTTCAAAATAAGTACGAAGGTTATTTGTTTTGTTATGTAACCGACCAAAGGCTCGGGATTATACTTCCGTGACTAAATTTATTTTCGTCAAACTTAATTTGGTTTAAAACTGTTAATAAAATATTAGCTCACGTCTTTAACTCGGTTTTGGCTAACTCGGGACGAGGACGATAAATACAAATTATTATCATAAAAAAAGATAACGAAGCGCGTCGAAATTTATACGATACTCAAAACGCTTAACGGTCGCGCGGTCAAACGTTGACTCACGAAACATCGAAAATAAAATCTCTAAATTCTATTCGTAATAAAATACGAAAATATTTATTTACGACAAATAAAATTTTAAATGTCGACGTTCGTTCACACGAACTTATAAAATAATAATTATGACGTCGAATTCGCGATCGTCATATGCGTCGTAAAACTCGGGTTGTTACAGTATGGCACTGGATTGGATGATGAAGGAGAAGTCACGTAAGGACACGTGACTTCGATTCTAGCTACAAGACTCGTTAATAAAGAAAAGCGCTTCTTGGGAGGCAACCCAATTTACTTTTCCCGCAATTAGGAGTGTCATGTGTGTTTTAAATTCTTTATAGTTTGTTTTATTATGTTTGAACAATAATGTAATCATGCTTTGTATTGTCTTTAACCTCGTCTTAATTTCAATCAAAGGTATTTTGCAACCAATAAGTGTAAGAGAATTTATCCGGCTTTTGAGCCAAATTCAAACATGTTAAATGAATTGTTTAGATTAATTCCCGTTATATGATTGAATTGTTAAATCTCAAGTTTTATGTGACTCCCAAACTGAATAGATCTCTGCAGCCTATAAAGGATGATAGCCAAGATGTATAAATACAGTTTGACTATATAGAAACACT
>BQNB010053409.1:0-40026 GCA_026074375.1 Tanacetum coccineum | reverse complement strand
GTTTTGATATTTAATATGTGTATACAAACACATATCTGGTTTTAGAGAGATATAAGTGAGAAAAATAAATAAATTTTGAGTATTAGGTATAAATGTGGGTATTTGTTTGAGTGTAGATGGGTAAAGGTGCTTCCGGGTACGACCGAATGTAATTTATTGCGAAACGTAAGCGTTTTACGTAACCAACAAAAATAAATTATGAAAAGTTATAAATTATACCCCTAATAATCATATAACACTTGCTTGATGTAAACTTTAATTCGTTTGGTGTCCGTTTACATTGATCGTTGATTTTTAGTTTACGCGATTTAACTATAAGTTAATAATTAAAAGCGAACGCGTAAAACTCTAAAAATAATTAACGGAATTTATTAAAGTTGTAAATAACCTGAAAATGAGAAATGTTACAACAACCCTTAAGTAGGACATCTTGGGAGCTTTACCATACCATATTTCGTATGGTGTCCTATCAACCTTCTTGGTTGGAACCATGTTGAGTATGCGAGTAGCAGACTCAAGAGCATATCCCTAATAGGACTTTGGCAGAGTTGTCAGGTTCATCATGGATTAAACCATATCAAGTAAAGTTCAATTCCTCCTCTTAAACACCCTGTTATGTTACGGTGTATAAGGTGGAGTAAGTTGAGATACGATACCACAACTTTTCATGTGATTAACAAACTCATGACTCAAGTATTTTCCTCCTCGATCGGATTGAATAGCATTGATTTTCAACTTCATTCTAAAAGACCTTGAATGTTTCAAATACCTCATGTTTATGTTTCATCAAGTAAACATAACCATAACGGTTGAAATCATTAGTACAGGTAATGAAATAACTAGCACCTTCTCTTGACACAATTCTAAAAGGGCCACATACATCAGTGTGTATAAGTCCTAATAGATCTTTAGCTCTTTCAACTTGATGTTGAAAAGGCTTCCACGCCATCTTTTCAGATATACAAGATTTGCATTTCTTAAGTGATTCATTATGAGTGGGTTGCAAGATCCCATCACGTTGAAGCTTGTCTATGCGTTTCTTGTTTATATGACCAAGACGACAATGCCATAGATATGAAGAGTCCAACTCATGTTTGGTTCTTTTGTTGCTAAAATTATAAATAGAACTAACATTTGGATACAGATTATGCATATCTATTTCATAAATACCATCACGTAGAATTGCATTAAAATAAAACATGTCATCTTTTGAAACAGAAGTACCATAATTCGTAAATATATGAATATAACCATTGTCAACCAAACAGGAAATTAAAACAACACCCCTAGTAATAGTGGGTGCAAAATGACAGTTGTCTAATAGAATTATTAAACCACTAGGAAGAACTAAATCAAAACATCCAATAGCTTCAACGGTTACACGCATTCCATAGTCCTTGTTAAGAGAATTCAAAATAAGACTCACACCAAGTTCATTAGGCATAGCATAACTAAGGCGTTCCAAAGTGTCCAAGTAGCTTTTCATCTTCAAGAGATAAGAGTTTTCGGACTTACCATCCTCTTGTTTGCAAGCATGGAATGCTTTGACTCTTTTAAACACTTCCTATTTAGCTTGTTCCTCGAACATAGTCTTAAGTTCTTAGATCATGTCATATGCCTTGTAGTTTTCAAGAGCCCTATGAAGATCAGGAAACATACTACCAAGCATAAGACATGCCACCTCATTTTACGCGTCAAAAAATACGTCATATACATCACGTGCAGCTTGAGATGCAACAGGTAAAGAAAGAGGTATCAAAGGCTATTCCAAATGAGCTAGTTTATTCTCGGACCTAAGAACAATTCTTAAGTTCCGATACCAATTCGTAAAGTTTGGTCCAGTAAGGTTCTCTGCATGGAGAATCGACCTGATAGTCAAATTGTTTGTGTTTTTGGTAGCAGTAGCCATCTACAAAACAATCAAAAGTTCAGAAACTTTTAGTATTTTCTATAATAATCTCTTAAAAATTAACTACCCACGTTTATAAAATAAATAATTAATTTTACAAGAGTCTAAGATCCAACTTGACGTTCTACCATTAATGCAGTTGATATACTAGAAATGATAAACTCAAAAGGTAATCAGCGGGTGATAATTGTCAACATGTGCAACTCTTGGGTTTATGGGGCCCAAGGCATCATAATCCAGGATTATAATGGCAAGTAAGTATGTTTCACCCCCATCGTATGCCTCGGGTGAAAGGTCTGACCAACCATACTCGATATAAGTCGTCCAATACAAAATCATTAATTATATAGTCTCAGGTTTGACCATACGATTATTGTATTACCTAGTTTTGTAATTCACCTAAGACTGTCTTAGAGTAAAAAACAAACTCAAGTGATCTCGTACTAAGATGACAAATGACTTAATTTTAGGGTATAGATATTTTGATAAAACAAGTGTTACCAAAAAATGTGTATAGGGAAGCATGCATACAACCTTATAACACTAACATTTATAAAACATTTCCATTCTTTTTTAAATTTATATATAAAATCATCTCATATATTTTGTAATCCACATGCAATATATAAAATTTGGGTTACCATGTTTACTATATTTCCAAGTATAAGTAAAATTACTATGGATAAGGTCAAATCCCCGTGGGAAATAATCAAACCCTAGTAATGGTTACGACATACTTTTAATATTGTTAAAACGTTTATGTAAAAATGTTTATTCTTGCGTTGTTTCGTCGCGGGTTCCCTCTCAGAAACCACTAAACCCCTTCGTTATAGATCGTTATAAGAATTAACAGGTTTACATTTATCACAACAGGATCTAGCAAAGTGCCCATATCAATATATATACAATAAGCATTCTGATCGAGTGCTTTTAGTCCATATTAATTTTTTGAAAAATTATTTTTGCATTAAAACGCCACATATATATCAAATCGATCAATTAATCATACTAAACATATGCAATTAGGCAATAAAAAAAAGTCTTCCCCGCTTTTGCAATTAAACAATTAATTCACGTATCAAAGTTTCATGCATACCACATAAACAAGCATGCATAATAGACATATTAAGCTTAATGAACCATGGTTTACATGCATGTAACACATGTTTAACAATTTATAATAATAAATAAGCAACAATAAATCAATAAACGCGAATTATAAGCCAAGCAACATAATAAGCGTGTGAGATCTTATAAAAACCCTAACCATATTTATATTTCTAGATTTTATGTGACTCTTAGGAGTATTTATTTCATTAAATAAAATCCTAAAATAGATTTCACATAAAAGGCAAGAAAATATCACAAAATATGCGTTTTTAAGTGTTTTTACTATTTTTATGTAGTTTTAAAGCTATATGAATAGCTCGTGATGCCACAGTTGGAAATCGTTATCCTATAACATAATATTCCACGAGCTACGCAACAGAATTAAACTCATATATCAACTATAATTAACATAAATACTAAACCGAAAGCATACCTTTTAGCCAAACAAGCTAAACAAAGAACCAGAGCTTCTTGAGAATACGCATGTGTATTAACCCTGTGTAAATACCGAAACCTTCTTGAAGTTGCTAAAGTAAACAACCTTTACGTGTATCCACACTATACGTTATACAATATCACCCGAATGCTAGTTCCATAAACCAACGAACTAAGAATACTAGAACTTCATCAAAACTCAAACTCCTTTTAATGGGTGTTTGTTTCATTCGACCAACAAGAGAGAGGAAGAGAAGATGGGATGAGGATTATGAGCTAGGAAACCCTCCTTATATACTAAGTGAATTAGGGCATACCTAAAATACTTAGCTTAGGGCCAAAGCTAACACCAAACCCACAAACATCCCTCTTGGGCTTTAGGCCGGTCGAACCCACACCAAACACCCATTGGATTTGACTTTTTGAGTTTTCTAATTATTATGTAGAATTACTTTTAATTACACATTTGTTAAAAATCCTTATAGTTAATTATTCGTAAACGAACTAATTAACGATCGTTTAGTATTCTATAATTGGATCATATATTAAATACATATATAATAAATATACACCTATATTATTATATACATACCAATATAATGATATCTAAGTGTATATTGTGTGTGACCCCCGTAGGCTCACATATTCCTAGCCGTATAAATATCTATATGACATGAGCACATCCCAACAGTGAAGTCATATAATCTTCCTTAGACAAATCACCATAAAGAAATGCATCATTGACATTCATTTGATATAGACCCAAACTATTTTGAAGAACCATTTTAATAAGACACCACATATTTTAGCAACATGACTAAAAGTCTCATCATAGTCTATACCTTCTTTCTGACTATAACCCCTATCCACCAACCTAGCCTCATATCTATCAATTTCCCCATTACCATTTACTTAATTTTATGAACCCATTTACATCCAATTGCTTTTCTACTAGCAGGTAATTCAGTAAGAACCTGGGTATTATTGAGATATAATGCTTCCATTTCATTATTTATAGCCTGAACCCAGTTAACATCTTTAACATCATCATTATAACAACTAGGTTCAGCAGTTTTATTCAAATTAGACATGAAACAACATTTTTCAGCAAACAACTTAGTATGATTAGCAAACCTATAAAAACCATATATAACTATATCAACAAGCACATAATCATTCAACTTTTTAGGCAATTTAGACACCCTACTAGTCCTTCTAGTAGTCATAATTTTAGGACTGTCCACATCTATCCTGTCGTTGGAATCAAAAGTAGGAACCGTAATGTTTTCAAAAATAGGAACATTGCCGTTAGAAAAGAGTTATTCATCCATAGGTAATGTAGTATGGGCACAATCAAGTGGCTTCTCCTTTGTAGTATCATCTGCCATGTCTTACAATTACCTCCCCTGCATCATCAAACATTGGGTCTTAAAGTGTTTTGGTTTCCCGGATCAAACAAATCAAACAAATTTTTATGAAGATGGGTCTTAAACCGTAGTGCAACTTACTATCAACATTAAACACATACAGACCACCGGTGGGTCTTAAGAATCAACCAAATTAGTTTTAATAGCACTATGGTGGGTTTTAAAGTGACTCTTAGACACATGAAAACACATAATAGAAAAATTACTTTTAAACTTAGGCAACTTAGTATCAACATTAAACACATACATACCACCTGACTCACTGCTAGTCCCGATAATATTCTATTTTTTCAAATCCTGAATCACACAATCATATTCATTAAAACTAACATGAACCATCCTTAATCAGTTTGTTAACAGATAACAGACTAACTGTTGGAATATGTCCACACAAAAATAATATATGTCCGAAAATTTATTCGAGCCTACGAGGACGCACGCGTTAATACGTAAAACAATTATAATAAATATATTAAATGTAATATATTTAGTGATAAAGCTTAAACGAGCGTTAAATATTAATATATCTTTAATGGGAAGTTTATTAGTCATTAATAGTTAAACAATGGACTAATATGCAATTATCGAGAAAAGGAATGTGTGGGAATTGTTTCCTTTTTGCCTTAGTCAATTAGGCTCCTAATCTCCAAGATGAGGTGGAATTGCCTAACTTGCAAGCCAAGTTGCAAGCCTATATAAAGAGATCTAGGGATCATTACTTGTATAACTTGAAAACCTAAATCCCTAAAAATATCTCCTTCTCTCCCTCTTGCTCATGCAATCGACCGAACATCCCCAAGGGATTCGGTTTGTGGGTTTTGTTCGACAAAAAGAAACCACATTGGTTTCAATAGTTGATTTCTTCAAGAACGCGGTGGTTTGGCTTTGTCAATACTAGTACTAGCATACTTAATTGTTTGCTAAGAACGTATTGTGTGTGTTGAAATAGAGAGATCTACCTTTAGATCTAGGGTGGTTATCATGTGGTACTCGATTTATACACACACGTATATTTAAGAACGGTGTTTCGTTAATTGCTAAAAGGTACAAGTCTCTTGATTCTTTGTTCGTTACATATTCTATACATGTTTATATGTTCCGCGGCGTACTCGTGTAGTTTAATGGTTAATTAGTTGTAAAATCCCACCAGTGGCATCACGAGCCATCGTATAGAATTGTAATTACAAAGGAATAAAATTCGAAAATTATGATTCTTTGTTAATTTTTAAGCCCTTTGGGCGTTTTCAGCTATAAAGATTAGATCTTTATTAATAATAAAATTAATTAGACGAAACCCTAGGTTGCATGAAATTTATGTGTTAAATTCGACAGTTTAAATTGTTAATTGATCGATTTTTTGCTTAAAATTAATCGTTAATTTGTTATCCGTGATAAACACATGCAAGTTGATCCTGGATTGATATATAATATGTAATCTTGATTAATTGTTAATTGATTGTTCATGCAAATTGATGAATATAAATTGTATAGACATAAAAGTTGAGTTTTTTTTTGTTTCGGATTGTTTGACACACTGTTACTAAAAAATTCGTAAAATATTCATCGTAAGTCGAAAAAATTTGAAATTTTTATGGTAGATCTACGACTCAGTAAGCTACAACTTTGTTGTTTACTGCAAAAGTTGGGGAAGACCCTAGCTATGTCCTGATGGGGCCTAAAGTTGAATGAAATTTTCAATCAGCTTTTATGTGTTATGTGATATATGTTTATATAAAGCTTACGCAATCGATTATATCAATGTATGTGGCCCGATTCATTGAAAAAGGAGCCTTATGTGAACATGTACATATGTTAATTATTCGATAATTAGAATCATCGTTCTATGATTGCATGTGTTAATTGTTAAGTGTTTAAATAAATGTTATGTCTATTAGTGGTTTATATTTATTGTTTGTTTTATAAGTTGAGAGTTGAGTAAAAACAAAAGAGTTTTTTGAAAAAAAATATAAGCATGACTAATAACAATGAAATAAGATTTATTATAGACTATTAATTGTGAAGTCTTATGAGTCAATTGGGTATGGTTATCTATAATGTTAGGGCTCAAACCTTAACTTTCCAGGACGAGACTTGCAATTTAATAAGTTTATAATGTGTTTTCTAAATTAAAGAGTTAAATTTTATCAATGACGAAATTTACAAAAGTACTATTTATTTGCAAGGCATATCACCAAGGGTTTGTGGTTTTTATACTCTATAAATCCCTGATATCTTGCAATTATCTAGGAAGCGCGAATGATTTAGGGTTTGAATGGGTTTTAATCATTCTTTAATCTTTTCCCGCGATAAAATAAGAATTTTTAGATTTGAAAACACGTTGAATCATCAATTTTTAAAGGTAACACTATTTATACATGAGATGTATAGAAAATAAGTGATACCATAATAAATAACTTAATTGAGTAAAGTTTTTATTAAAATTTATGATACGAAGATGTATGCATGCTTCTTCGTACATATTTGTCACAACAAAAGTAAATACCCTTTTAAATAAGTTGTTGCCATCCAATTTGTAACACTTGCATTTGCCGTTTACATCTCGTGAGACGTATGTAGATTGCAAACCCAAGGTGATTATACACTTTTCGTGAGACGTTGGTGTTACATAATCACAGTTCTTGATTGGACGACTTAATTGAGGTAAGCTGGTGAGACCTTATGCTCAAGGCATAGATGGGATAAAACATGCTTACTAGTATATTAATGTAATAAAGTAAGTCTTATAATGTTCTAGAAATTGCATCGGTGGCAATTATTGATCGCCAATTACCTTTTGAATACATCATTGCTAGCAAATCAACTGATGTGATGGTGGTATGTCAAGTTGGATCCTAGACCTTAGAAAATTAATTGTTTATATTTAAACAAGGATAGTTAATTTTCTTCAAGGAGTATTATCAAAAATACTAAATTCTTGAACTTAATATGTTTTGTAGATGGCACTGCCTGTCTTAAACATAAACAATTCGGCTTTCAGGTCGATGTTTGAAAAAGAAAAACTTTCTGGTACTAATTTTAATGACTAGTTTCGTTCACTTAAGCTGGTCTTAAGAGTTGAAAAGAAAATGTTTGACATTGAACAACCTATTTCCCCTGCTCCTGCTGCCGATTCCACTGCCTAAGTTCTTGCGCATTGGAATGCGGTTTATGATGCTTATACTGAGGTTGTTTATCTTATGCTCGAGAGTATGACTCCTAAACTTTATAGATAGGTTGAAAATTCCTCATCGTATGAAATGATTTAGGAGCTTAAATCTATCTTTGAGAAACAAGCTGGAGTGGAGCGGTTTGACATAAATCTAAACTTTTTGTACTTATAAACAAGAAAAGGGAAAGCCAGTTGGCCCATATGTTATTAAGATGAAGGGTTATGTGGAGCAACTGGAACGTCTTAGTTATGTGCTCCCATAAGATTTTAGTGTTGGTTTAATCTTGAATGGCCTCACTAGTGATTTTGTTGGATTTATAAGAAACTACAATATGCATAACATGGGGAAGACAATTAGTGAACTACATGCTTTGCTTATTGAGTATGAGAAAGGTTTACATAAAAAGGCTGCTACACCACAAGTAATGGCGATTCAAGGTGGTAGAATCCAGAAAGCCAATAAAAATCGTTTAATGCTAAAGGCAAGGGTAAAGGAAAAGGCAAGGGAATGGATAAACCAGTTTATATCCCTAAGCCTAAAATATCTAAACCTTCTGCTAAAGAACACCTGACAAAGGATGATGCCTGCCACCACTGCAAAGAGGTGGGGCATTGTAAGAGGAATTGTCCTGCTTACCTTGTTGAGTTGATTAAGAAAAAGAAGCAAGTTGGCACTACCAGTTCTTCAGGTATCTTCACTTTAGAATTTTTTTTCTCTAATAGATCTTAGGTGTATGACACTAGTTGTGGTACTCATATTTGTAACATAAAACATGGTCTTAGAAGAGAAAGAAATCTGAAACAAGGAGCTCTCTATTTATGAAATTGATATTCTTAATCTTATGACAAATGTTAATTTTATTTATAATATTAGCAATACAAGAGCCAAGTACAACTTGGACTCTACTTATCTGTGGCACTGTCGTCTTGCTCATATAAGCAAGAAACGTATTGAAAAGCTACAACATGATGGGCTTTTAAAGTCAACGGATGAAGAATCCTTTGATCAATGCGTGTCTTGTTTATCGGGCAAGATGACAAGGAAACCGTTTCTACATCATACCGAAAAGGCGACTGATCTTCTTAGGCTAATACATACTGATGTTTGTGGACCACTTAGACATGTGTCAAGACAAGGTGCTAACTACTTCATTACCTTTACGGATGATTATAGTCATCATGGTTATGTTTATTAACTTAAACATAAACATGAAGCCTTTGAAACATTCAAGGTGTTTAAAAATGAAGTGGAAAATCAACTTAGAAAGACTATAAAAGCACTTCGATCAGATTGAGGAGGCGAATATATTAGTCAAGAGTTTAAAGATTATCTAAAAGCTTATGGAATTGTTCAACAGCTCACACCTCTATACACACCACAACACAATGGCGTGTCTGAAAGGAGAAATCGTACTTTGTTAGACATGGCTCGATCAATGATGAATCTTACAACTCTGCCATTATCCTTTTGGGATTATGCTCTAGAGACTGCTACACGCATTCTTAATATAGTTCCAACCAAGAAGGTTGATAAGACACCATATGAATTATGGTATGGAAAAGTTCCTAACTTGTCTTACTTAAAGGTCTAGGGATGTGAGGCGCTTGTGAAGCGAGATACGCTTGAAAAACTCCAACAAAGATCTGTTAAGTGTATCTTTATAGGATACCCAAAGGAAATGTTGGGTTACTATTTCTACTACCCACCTGAAAACAAAATAGTTGTTGCAAGGTATGCTGAATTCTTGGAGAATAATCTTTTATCTTAAGAAGTTAGTGGGAGGACCGTAGAACTTGAAGAAATTCAAGATGAAGATACATCACCTTCTGAAAACATTAGTGAAATTCCTATAGAGGTTGAAGGTTTCGAACCACCTCAAGAGGAAGTGATTCCTATTCGTAGGTCCGTAAGGACACATGAAGCTCCTAAACGCTTATGTCTAAATGTAGAAGTGGAGGAGCATAGTTTGGGGGATCTTAATGAACCCACTAACTATAAAGCTGCATTATTAGACCCAGAATCTGATAAGTGGGTTGATGCTATGAATGCGGAGATGCAATTCATGAAAGATAATCAAGTTTGGTGCTTGGTTGATCTTCCTCCTAAAATACTGTTGGAAGTAAATGGCTTTTAAGGAAAAAACTGACATGGATGGCATTGTACGCACCTATAAAGCTTGTCGTGTAGCAAAGGGATTTACTCAAACCTACGAGGTTGATTATAAAGAAACGTTCTCACCCGTTGCTGACACTAGAGCTATTAGGATTCTTATAGCCATACGTGTATCTATGACTAAGAGAGATATGGCAAATGGATGTCCAAAATTGCCTCTAAATGAGGTTACATGATGAAGACATTTATATGTGTGCAACCTAGAAGGTTTTTGTTGATCCTAATCATCCAGGAGAAAGATATACAATCTTCAAATAAAAGTATACAAGCTTCAAAGATCCATTTATGGTCTTAAGCAAGCATCAAGAAGCTGGAATAAAAGATTTGATGAGGAAATCAAAAGGTTTGGATTTGCTCAAAATCTTGGTGAGCCATGTGTATATCAAAAGGCTAGTGGGAGTAATGTTACATTCCTCATCTTATATGTCGATGACATAATTATCATGGGAAATCACATTCCAAGTTTACAAAGTGTAAAGTCATATCTTGGAAAGTGTTTCGCCATGAAAGATTTAGGGGAAACAACATTTATTCTTGGAATCAAGATCTACCAAGATAGATCGAAGTGATTAATTAGACTAAGTCAAAGTGCTTACATGGATAAAATCTTGAAAAGATTCAGGATGGATACTTCCAAACGTGGTTATATCCCCATGCAAGAAAGAATCAACTTGAATAAAACACAAGGTGCTTCAGCACCTGAAGAGGTGAAGCGTATGTAAAATGTTCCCTATGCTTCGGCAGTAGGATCCATTATATATGCGGTAAGATGTACTAGACCTAATGTTGCGTTCGTGCAAAACATAACAAGCCATTTTCAACAAAATCTAGGTGAACCACACTGGACTGCTGTGAAAACCATTCTTAAGTATTTAAGAAATACTAAAGATATGTTCTTGGTTTATGGTGAAAATCCTGAAGCTGAACTTCGAGTTGATTGCTATTGCAATGCTGGATTTGAGACTGATAGAGATGACACAAAATCTCAGACAAGATACGTCTTCATTTTGAATGGAGGCGCAGTAAACTAGAAGAGTTCCAAGCAAAGTACTACTGCAATGTCCGCTCCAAAAGCTGAATACATAGTTGCTTTAGAGGATGTAATGGAAGCTATTTGAATTACGAAGTTTATTTCAGGGCTTGGTATTGTACCAACAATAAATGAACCTATTAAGATGTTTTGCGATAATTCAGCCACACTTCTTATTGCCAACGAACCAGGGGTTTAGAGGGGCGCCAGACACTACCATAGAAGATATCATTATGTTTGTGAGTGTAACCCTTGCCCTTTCTGTGTTTTAAATATTCTAATTTAGTCTTTTGACTTTCTGACGTTTGTCTGTTTCGTTAGAACTTGTACCATGTTGACAGTGGTGGATTTATGTGAAATAATGTGATTGAGGTAACTTATGGTTATATGGTGAATGATAATCCTTTTTAGAGGATATTATTTTGTTGATTATGTTCCAGATGGTTTGACCCATGAATAGCGTGAAATGCCGAAAAAGAGTTTCGACACATCCGATAATGTTCAAAATGAGTTTTAGGATTTTTTTTCACATGGAAAAATATGTCATGTAAATACTCTAGGTTATTGGAAAAAGTAATTTTTTTAAAGATGACAATTAAAAAATGTAAGTAACTTCGCGGAAATATTTTTTGATCACTGTTTTTGAGATTTAAGTAAACCTGACACGGAAAGAAGCAATCCCGAACCCCTAGGATGTTGTAATCGGATATGGGACAACAAGGGGAACAAGAAATCCGACACAAAACGAAGACTCCAAAGACCCTTTGGATACCCTATCCGGTTTGAGACAAAGAGGGGAAAAGGGTGGCTTATTTTTAGCGCCTTGGTCTCTTGTTGGTACTAGTATTTGACATATATGACTTTGTTTGCATCCAAGACACACACACACACATCTCATTGTAGCTACTTGATCAAAAACATGAGCGTTTGGGTACTTCCGGGTTGATTCTAGTGCACGGGTTAACATTTAAACAACGTTTGAGTTGTTTGGTTCGTGTCGATCTTGTTCAAAAATGACGATTTTTATAAGTTATCTTATTTCAAATATTTTTGTACTTTTGAATACCTTACGATGCATAGATGTTAGTTGTACAAGTTGATCGTCATAAAAATCAAAAACAAAGAAAATATAAAGGTTGTTTTATCTCGGTTTAGGTTCGAAAATGGAAGAAGGGAAAAAAGGTTTTGTTAGTTTTAGTATTGTGGTCGTGATGGTTGAAAAACATTTGTTGCTAATTAGCATGTTTTTGATAATAGCTTATCTAGCTTATTTATAAGCACTTTTCGGCTTATTTTGGGCTTAACGTGGTTCGAAAACCACAAGGTAGTGAGTAGAAATATTTTTGGTTATTACCCTAGTATGTCATATTTTTGCGGACTATTTTTTTATATAGCTTATGGTGATAACCAAATAAGATACGTAGCTTATTAGCTTATTTTTAAACTTATGGAATTGGTTTTGGAGCTATTGGGCTCACAGCCCAATAAGCCTTAATAAGTCGTGGTTTATTGAATGCTTATTGTGGTCCGGATTATTTTGTTAGCTATTGTTTTGTGCTTATATTTACTAATGGACTTTAGTATTGGGCCTAAAGTATATATATTATATATATAAATATCTTAATGGATCTTTATTGGGCCTTAATGCCCAATAAGCGTAAACTAGTCGTTTTAAGAGATTTGACGGACTTTTGAAAAGCGAAACATACTTATGAATTGATATTGGGAGTTGTTTGGGAAATACGTTTTGGTGAACATTGCGAAATATGAATTTTTGGCATTTTGTCGGAAAACGGTGAATTTGTGGAAATTTGTTTGAAATAATGGTTTAAAAACCTTGGAAAACGTTGTATAAACGTACGGGTCATATCGAAATTTCGTAAAAAGTCTATACTTAGAATTTTTACTCAAAACGCGATTTTTAACAAAATTTTATTATTTTAATAAGTCGACTAAAAGATGAAAATTATATTTTTTCGAAACTTTTCTAAATTGTTTAGTACAATTAAACGTTTCGTTTCTTACAACTTGAATGATGAATTAATGGTAACTAATAGTACCGAATGGATTTACCGAGATATATATGTAAGTATTTATTATCTTATATTACTTATCTATTATATTGGCACAGTATAAGTATATATATTATACTAAAGTATGAGTTGGACATATGTTATTTTTGAAGATAAGTTGTCAACCATCACACCACTTAAAACGTTAAGAATGACCGTACAACGTGCATCTGACCATTATGCATCAAACCTGAAAATTGTTTTGGAAATGAGTGTCTAAGTGGAACATTAATTGGACTAGGTCGCATTCGGACGTCGTTGCATTTGCTTGTGTGATATTGAGTTTGCTGCTTGAGGTGAGTTCTCGTAGCCCCACTTTTAAATCTTTTCAGTTGGGGGAAATGATACTCAAATGTGTTTTGAACTGTTTTCTGAACTGTGCGAAATGTGGTTTTGGTTTTTGGGACAATTTATGTGCTTATAACTGCTATGTGAATGATATGTGTTGGTACGATATGTTGTGTGAAACATTCTGTGTGGGACTTGTGAACTTCGCCCTATATATAGCTCCAGCTGCTAGGCTTTAGGCGCCGTAAGACATTCGGGGTTGCGACCCTAAGAGCAGTGGTACACGCTGGTGATAAGACTAGCGGGGATGCTAGGTCTTGGTACATGATTTTCGGGGATGCTAAGTCATGGGTTTGTGATTGTTTACATATATTCACTGTCATATTGTACAATTGTCCAACTGTTTTAGATATTGGCACAACGATTGGGTTTTCTTCAAACCTACGAGCTCACCAACATTATTGTTGATGTTTTCGAGTATCATTTACAGGTGAAGAGAATGATCGTTAAGATTGAGATGTGTGATAGTAGACTTTAAGTATATCCTGTATGGATCATGTTTGAGAAGTCCCGCTTTTGAAGTATGTTATGGATTTGTTTTCTTGAGGATTAATCTTTAAGACTTGTATGGACCCCTGCGTGGGCAAGTGGATTTGTAAGCGACTATTTGTTGTGTTCTTCGATGGGTCATCACTCAAAGTTATTTAGGTTGATGGTCATCATGACACTTTCATTTATGCATTTTAGATTTCTCTATTTTGTATCTTGTGTTATGATTGATCATTATGTTGTATTCCCGTGTTTTCGCCTATGACGGGGTGTGACAGATTGGTTATCAGAACAAAGGTTATAGAGAACTAAGTGGTTTGGCCTAGACTATAACCTAGGAACCTTCATATATTTTCTTTATAGGATCTATGTGTGTAAAACCCCGTATTTAAGGTCACTACTAATTTTCAACTTATATTTAATTTTCTAAATTTCTAAAATTTTACTTTTCACTACTTCGTCGTTTTATATAAAAATCGTTGATTTTAAGTAAAAAGCGCTATGATTTAAAAATTTATCCCACGACTCATCGCGCATTTAGTTATAATTGTTCACACAAAATCGTGTGACACCTTAGTGCCGTAATATATATATATATATATATATATATATATATATATATATATATATATATATATATATATATATATGGGGTATATTAAGACCATCTATGAGTTAACCTTTCCCTCCTACCTAACGTTGCCCATGTTCTCCCTCGTGTAGATAATGCCGCCAAGGATGACGACCCGAAGTGCTGGCCGGCCTGCTGCCGCATCACGAGGAGGGGGAACGGGTGGACGAGTTAGTAGAGGTGGTGGTAGAACTGGAGATCGATCAGGTAATCAGGGTAATGGTAGGATTAATGGTCAAGGTGGCCAAGTAGATGGCCAAGGTAGTGAGGTAAATGACGGTGTTGATGGAGTCCCTGACTTCTCCACCATCATTGCACAGTAGTTGCGAAATTAACTTCCCACTATTGTAGCCCAAGTCAGCAACCAAGGTAGAGGTCAAGGGAATGGTAGGAATTAAAACGGTGATGCCATCAATGACAACATCCGGGGTGATGTTAGGAATGTCATTGAGAACAACGACCATAGGGGTTGTACCTATAAGGAGTTCTTAGCTTGTAACCCTAAGGAGTATAATGGGAAGGGAGGTGCTGTAGTTTCCCGTTGGATTAAAAAGATGGAGTCAATTCAGGATATGAGTGGTTATGGGGATAACTAAAAAGTGAAGTACACTGCTAGTTCTTTTGTCGGTAAGGCTTTAACGTGGTAGAATTCTCAGATCGCACATTAGGTCGAGAGTGATTTAGGTATGTCCGATGGTGAAACTTTTAAGGTATTGACCGAGGGAAGAGTTTTGCCTAGTAATGAGATGCAGAAGTTGGAAACTGAGTTATGGAATCACATCATGTCCAGGGGCTGAGCCATTCTGGCAATACTGATAGGTTTTCATGAGTTGGCTAGGTTAATTCCTTATTTAGTAACCTCGAAAAACAGAAGGATTGATATGTACGTGTATGGCCTTGCTCTATAGATCTGAGGGATGGTGGCGGCAACAGAGCTATCAACCATTCAAAAGGCTGCGCAGATTGCTGGCACACTGACTGATGAAGCCCTTAGGAATGGGTCAATAAAAAAGAACCCTGAAAGAGAGGTAAATAGAGAGAACCAGCATGGATAGAATGGAAGGGACGATAATAAGAGGACTAGGACTGGAAATGCTTTTGCTACAACCGCAAACCCTGTTAGGAGAGAATACACGGATACGACACCTAAGTGTACCACCTGTAACTATCACCATCCACCAGAGACACCCTGTCGCACTTATTTCAACTGTAACCGTCCAGGACATTTTGCTAAGGATTGTAGAGTAGTGCCTAGGAATGTGAACCCTAATAATGCTAGAAACCTAACTGCTAGGGCCTGTTACGAGTGTGGTAGTATCGATCATGTCAAGGCAGCATGTCCTAGGTTGCATCCGGATCTGAGACCAGGGGGAGACCATCAAAACCAAGTCATGGCTATTAACGGGGGTCAGGGACGTAGGAACAACGGTAACCAGGCACGTGGAAGAGCATTTATTTTGGGAGTAGAGGAGGCTCGCCAGGACTCGAACATTATGACGGGTAGGTTCACTTTAAACAATCATTATGCCACAACCTTACTTGACTCGGGTGTCGACTATAGTTTTGTCTCCACTACTTTTATACCTCTGTTAGGCATAGAACCCAGTGACTTAGGATTTAGTTATGAGATTGAGATAGCTAGCGAGCAGCTAGTAGAAATCGATAAGGTCATTAAGGATTGCAAACTAGAAATAGGTCACGTGTTTGATATAAATATGATACCGTTCAGAAGTGGGAGTTTCAATGTGATCATAGGCATGGATTGGTTGTCTAACCATAAGGCTGAGATAATTTGTCACGAGAAAGTAGTTAGAATACCACTACCGGACGGCAAAGTACTTAGAGTTATAGGAGAAAGACCGGACAAGAAAGTGAGACTTCTAATGTATGCTAAGGCCAAGGAACAAAAGCAAGAGGAGATTGTTGTACTTAGAGACTTTCCCAAAGTATTTCCGGATGACCTATCAGATTACACTATCGCGAGAAACGAGTTTCAGATTGAGTTAGTCCTTGGAGCAATACTGGTCACGAAATCTCCCTATCAATTGGCACCTTCTGAAATGGAGGAGTTGTCAGGTCAACTCAAGGAACTCTAGGACAAAGGTTTCATTCGACCAAGCTCATCGCCTTAGGGAGCATCGATATTGTTTGTGAAGAAAAAGGATGGTTCATTTAGGATGTGTATTGATTATAGAGAACTGAACAAGTTGACCATTAAGAACCGTTATCCACTCCCTAGGATAGACGATCTGTTCGATCAACTTCAAGGATCACAATACTTCTTTAAGATGGATCTTTAGTCCGGATATCACCAGCTGAGATTGCATGAGGATGACATTCCAAAGACTGCGTTTAAAACTCGTTATGGACATTTTGAGTTCACAGTAATGCCCTATAGTTTGACTAACGCACCAGCGGTATTCATGGATCTGATGAACCGAGTGTGTAGGCCATATCTAGACAAGTTTGTGATAGTGTTCATTGATGATATTTTGGTTTATTCTAAGCCCGGGAAGAGCATGAAGTGCACCTAGGACTAGTCTTAGAATTGTTCAAGAAAGAGAAACTGTATGCTAAGTTTTCCAAGTGTGAACACTGGTTGCGAGCGGTATAGTTTCTTGGACATGTGATTAATAGAGACGGTATTCATGTAGACTGGTATGTGCCTAAATACACATACCTTTGACCTTTAAAACTGGACTTAAATGACCAAAAACGTACCAAAAATACATTGTATTTAGAGGTTTTTACTTATATTGTGCAGGAAACGGATATCCGACAAAAGGACTAAAAACGAAGCCAAAACGGACAAAACCGAGCACGGAATGGAAGAGCGTGAAAAAACCAAAGTTAAAAAGTCAAGGTCAAAGTCAACCAAAAAGTCAACCCCGACAAAGTCAAAAGTCAAAGCCGAAGCCGATATCGAAGAAATGTTAATTGGGCCGACCCATACCCATCTAATAGGCCGGGTCAGCCCATTAAAACATTACGAAGACTTATAAGCCTTAAAGTTTTATAAATCCTTTTAAACCACAAAAGCCCAAAACAATGAACCAGGCCCAAACACTTAACTAGGGTCCAAAATTATTTAACGGCAGTTAACCCAATACACCAATACCCTTTACATCGTTAGTCCTTAAGGACTAAGGTTGTTAGTCCTTTAAGGACTAACGATGCAAACAAATACCGAACTCAGGGGCCAACTACAACACAAATCAAACCATAAACCAATTCCCGCCCTAAGCACTATTCATCATCTCCCTCATCTGTCACTTTCCTTCCCTGCAACACGACAAAGTTAAACCCAAACCCCACACCATAAAACAACAAACACACGCTGGCAATCCTCTTGTTTGTGATTCGTTGATAAGACAAAGACAAAGAATGAAGGGTTTAGATTAATTGGCTTGGAGGACACTCAAATTGGATGGCTATGATGAAGTCTTAAAGCTCTCACACAACAAACACAACAAGCACAAGTGAAGACCCTTCACTTGAGTTTTTTATATATAGTTTTAGGATTTTCATTGTAACAGGAACTAGGAGTAGTGTAGCTTTAGTTTAAATTTACTTTTAAAGTTTTTATGTTTATGTCATTTAAAATTCTATCTTTTACATTTAAGTTCTTGTAATCTTTTTAAGTTTATGAAAAGTTAAAAGTTTTGAAGTTTTATGCAAATTTGTTCCTAAGTTCTTTAATATTGTTCACAAGTTACTTCTATAAGCTTTTATAAGCTTATAGAATCTGTTTTAACTCTTTCAAAGCCCTTTCAAAAGGTTTTGTGAAGTTACTGTTCCATTAAAAGAAAATTGGAAATTTTGAGCTTTTGTAAGATAAGCTTAAAAAGGAAGAGCTTATGGGTATTTATTGGCTTATTTAGATAAGCCAGAGCTTGTTGATAAGCTCATTGAGCATTTGATAGCCTTGTTTTGAGCAGAGGCTTAAGTAAGTCCTTATGTCCTTTTATTTAGCTTATTTCTGTCTTATCTAGTTCAATCTACTTATTTGCTTATTTAGTGTTTAAACTTGCTTCTATTTGTCTTATTTATGCTTATTACGTCTTTTCATTGCTTATTATGCTTTATGTGTAGGTTAGAAAGAATTTGTTCAAGTTTTTCATAAATAGGCTTGTTTTTAGCTATTTTGAGCCTTTTCTTGTTAGCTTATCATTAGTGCTTATAATCTGTTAGAAAGTGCTTGTTTATGCTTTTTGTGTCTAGCTTATAACTTGTCTTTAAAAATCTTAGCTTAAACCAGCTTTTACTTACTTAAATATGCAAATCAAATATTTAAAGGGGTGTTTGGCATAAGATACAAAATGGGTCAAAATGGGTATAAACATGTTTTAGGCCTTTAAGTCAGTTTCAATAAGCTTTATCTAGGCCTAAAAGTTAGTTTCCATTAGAAGTTTTTGTTTAAATCTTAAATTTTAAGTTCAATTTGACCATAATTTGAATCTGTGAATTTCCATTTCATATTTCAGCTTATATGATAGGATTTTGATTAAGTGCTTGTAGATGTTGTTTTCATGCTCATTTTTGGTTAAAAATGCAGTAGATGATAGTTAGCTTTAGTGTGCAATTGTCTTTTGGTTTTTAGTCAAAAATTTTGTCAAGTTTCTTAATCTCAACAGTTTTTAAAAGTCCCCCATTATTTATCAATCTCAGTTTTATGTAGTTAATATTTATCTTTAGTTCTGAAAATCATACAAAATCTCTTAAAGGTTTTATTAGTAGGTAAACTGTTTTAGGGCTTATTTCATAATTTAGTCTTATCATTAACATAGCTTAATATAGGATGCAATAGACCTTTCTGTCATTTTAGAAAACCATAACTCCACAGCAATGCAACTGATGTTATTCAGCTTTTTTCTCGCATATGCCCTTTTTTATATTATAGCATATATTTAAATTTAAAAACTGTTTTTTTTATTTTTTTTTTCCTTATGTTGCTTATTGTATTTTGTGGAATATAATTTTCAGTGTTATAAGCCTTAAGCCCATAAGAATCTATTAGGTTGCTTGAAAATAAGCTCAAAAGTCCCCTTTTGGGCTGTTTGGTTACCAGTTTTGAGCCAAAAGCTCATTTGCTTTTTAGAGCTTATTGCTTGTTTTGATTGCTAAAATTTTGTCCCTAGTTGCTTATTAGGTTTAGTATTTTATAATGTTAAACTCTTAATTGTCTTTATTATTATGAAGCTTATATTGTCTAAAAAGCCAATAGTATTGCTCATTGTAAGCCTTAATGTAAAATAATCAAAAACAGCCATCTTTCTTTCCCAGCTTAAAACGCCTGGCTTATTTCAAGTTTTATAAAAAGTTGTTTTTAATAAAGTTGCTTATTCTTGTCTGTTTTATAAGTTTTTTTTTTTAAATGATTTTTCAAAAAGGGAAGGCATGGGGGTCAAACCCATGACCTCCCCCTTTGCAAACCAAAGCCTTAACACTGCACTCTACTACACACTGCCCTTGGGTCTTTTTCAACATTAGTTTGCAAAATTTAATGTTTAACCCCTTTTTGGCAGTTTGGCTTATTAGTGCTTATTTGCTTAATTACTGCTTATTCGTTTAGCATTTTTCCAGTTTTTCATTTTTCCTAGATTAAGCATAGTTCAAGGTACTTTCTGTGATTTTTTAGATTTTTTAATAAATAGTTTAATAACTTTTTATAAAATTTTTTAGATTTAAAAAAACCGTTTTTTAATTCATAATAAAAATAAAAAAGTCAAAAAAATATAATTCTATTATTTTCTAAAATTTTTATTTATATTTAGGACATTAGGAAAAATTAAGTATGCATTCCCGTAAAGGGTCAAAATTGAAAGAGGTTTTGTTTTTTTAAATAACGGGATTAAGTATCTCGTTCTCGATTTTCTTTTATTTTCCTTTTTACCTTCCGCTTGTTTTTTTTACATTAATTGGGCTTTCGTTTTTAAGTTTTCATATTTATCATTTTTGCATTTATTAGTAGATTAAGAATCCACAAACCCCAAATAATTTATTTCAAGCATAATTTCTTGCAAACCGACACTCATCTTTTTCAATTCACACCACGACCTCGACGGGTAAAAGACTCCCGGAGGATTTTTTGACTTTAACTATATGAAAAGAAGTAATTTCGTTTGCATCATTTCGGATATACGAATACTAAATATATAAGATATATTATATAATATATATATATAATATATAAATTATATATAATATTATAATTACCCCCTAAAAAGGTGTGTTACTCAAAGACCCTAATATAATAAGAATGCTACTACGAATTAGAAAGCCCCCTAGAACACCATGCTTAAAGGTCGTTTCATTTAGTAATGGCAGATATTACCAATATATTCATGAGAACTTTTCCTAAATATACTCTAAACTACTTACTAGTCTTTAACTCCAAATAGTAAGACCTACTATAGGGGGTGAGGAACAGGAGTGTTGCATTTCAAAACTTTGAATGGTAAGTTGTGCGATCAACTAGTTTTCAAAAAAGCTCTTCCCCGTGTACCAAAGACTTGGGTAATTGTAATGAGTTTAGGCATAGGATTTAGGTAGTGTTGTTGAATGCAAAGAGTGAAAGGTTATAGCAAATGCGTCTAGGCAATTTAAAAAATCATGAGACGAAATAACCACTCATGATTTTGGATCTTGGTGCGTGATATGGGTTTTTTTGCCCTTAAGATCTAAGAAATTTATCTGTAAGGACAAAGAGTGTTCATATATATGATCATAAGAGGTCCTCCAACACATAGTTTAGGTTAGAAGGAACTAAACATCTACAAAACGTCCGCTATATAGAGCTTTTTAGTGATTATACGTGTGAAATTCGCTACCATCCACCTGGTAAGGCGGTGTAGTACCATATGCACTGAGTAGTAAAGATATAGTGAAAACCTAAGAGAGTCCTGTATATGAATATGATCCTTCAATCGATATCAATGGATAGGATACTGCTGCTCTCAGAAGGATGAAAGTGAAATGATCTTGCGGTATAGCATAAAGGTTTAGATGAGAAGATAGAACATAAAGTGATGGGATCTTTGTACTACTTGATCGAATATGGGTTTCCTTTGAAGGGAGATGTAAGAACCTTGATACGACGTAAGCCCATAAGTCAAGAGTACTTCTTTTATTGTACACCCAGGAGCTAATAAGATGTAATTATGAACCTTAGAGTAATAGTATAGGGTAGGCCCGGGAATGATAAGAAAGATATAGCGTATAATGTTAGTAGATATTTTGACCTAGTTTTGAAAGGATTAAGGCTGAACAACAAGGGCCGTCTGGCCTACAGCAACAACTTGAGATTCCCTAAATGAAAAGGGAAGGGTTAGCAATGGAATAATAGGATACTAAGTTACCAAGGTACTAGTTAGAGGGCTAATGTACAACAATCTGGGTCAGATGTGGACCCCGGTTTGACTAAGTCCACTCATTTTCGTACCTATGCGTGAGGATTATAAAGATGGATAGTTTAGCTAAGTTAAACTGAATGACATTTGTGGGGGGGGTTGTTGATAGGCATGATGTGCCGATCTCGATCATATCTATCAAGAAAGAGTCGAGTTTACCTTAAAGGTTTTGGAGTCAAAGCAAGAGGCAATTAGGAACCCCTTTAGTGACAGAAAACCGGCTTATTACACCTCAGACCAACGGTCAGAGTGAGGGAACAAATTCAGACTTTAGAAGACCTTCTAAGGCGTGAGTTTTCTAGACTTTCGGAGGGAAGTTTGGATGTACAACTACTAGTAGTTAAGTTGTACGTAATAACAATAGTTTAAGCATAGCTAGTTAGAGATGTGACGTCGTATGAGGCTAAAATTAAGAAAGAGACTGTTCCCTTGATATTATGTGGGCAGATATTGCAAGGAGGGTCATTGATAGGTGCAGATTATATTGCAAAGAGACCACTGAAGATTCACGCATATTAAGATAGACTAAATGCTTTACGCGTGATCCTGGCGGCCAGAAAAGTTTAAGCCGAAACCAATGAGAAAGCCTCTAGAGTTAAGTGTAGGTGACTATGTCTTGCTCAAAGTATCGCCTTGGAAAGGTGTGGTATGCTTTTGAGAAGAAAGGGAAACTAGCACCTAGATTAGTTGAACCTTTTAAGATCATTGAGAAGGTAGGTGCTATAGCCTATAGACTTAGACTACCTGAGGAGTTGAATGGTGTTCATGACACGTTCCACGTGTCAAACCTTAAGAAGTATTTGGCTGACCCAACACTGCAAGTGCCCTTGGATGAGATCCAAGTAGATGCTAAGTTGAATTTTGTGGAGGAGCCTATGGAAATCTTGGAACGAGAGTTCCAAAGGCTTAAGCGGAGTAGAATTGCCATCGTCAAGGTTTGGTGAAATTCAAAACGTAGACCTGAATTCACGTGGGAACGTGAGGATCAGATGAGACTTAAGTATCCGCATTTGTTTAGTTTTGTCAGTGGCTAAATTTTGGGGTCAAAACTCTTTTAAGGGGGTAGAATGTAACCCTTGCCCTTTTTGTGTTTTGAAGGCTCTAATTTAGTCCTTTGACTATTTGACGTTTGTCTGTTTCGTTAGAACTTGTACCATGTTGACGGTGGTGGATTTATGTGAAATAATCTGATTGAGGTAATTTATGGTTATATGGTGAATAATAATCCTTTTTAGAGGATATTATTATGTTGATTGTGTTCCGGGTGGTTTGACCCATGAATAGCGTTAAATGCCGGAAATGAGTCCCAACACGTCCGATAATGTTCAAAATGAGTTTTGGGGAATTTTAAATGGAAATAAGTCGTGTAAATACTCTAGGTTATTGGAAAAGTATTTTTAAGATGAATAAAAATGCTAAGTAACTTCAGGAAATATTTTTCGATCATGATTTTTGAGTATTAATTTTGAGATTATAAAGTGAACCCTGACACGAAAATAAGCAATAAATCCCTATCCCCTAGGTAAGCACTAACAGGATATGGTACAAAAAATGGGGAACAAATGGTCAATTTATTTAGGGTGGTGATAAGTGTAAAAATACACATAACCATTAGTATGCTTTAATTGATAAGTGTAAAATACACATATCCATTTATGCCTAAAATAACCCAATTAAACCCAAAACAGACCAAAAATGGCAACAATATGCTTGTATTTGTGTTTTGTGTGTACAGGTACGGATATATCAAAAATCACAAGAAAACCATCAAAAACGGGCAAGCGCGGACACGAGAATGGAAGAGTGAACAAAAGCCGGAAGCAAAACTAGAAAAATCAAGTCTTAGTCAAATCCAGTCAAAATGGTCAAACAATGGTCAACCAAAGTCAACCAATAAAAGACAAAACCCAAAAATATTCCATTTTCACCCTCCAAGTTTCATAAATGTTCAAAAATGGTCCCTCACCTCTTATTGGGCCCTAGGAACCTTAATGGGCCTTAAAAAGCCTTAAAAACCATACCCGGATACCAAAGAGCCCAAAAGCCCAAATCATAAGCCCATTTTCCTAGTCCATTTCATTTCATTAAAACCACAAGGACTACTCTTGCCATTTCCGAAAATCCTTTTACACTAAAATTGGACAAAGAATTGAGAGGGACCAAAAATGTCATTACCCCAAACTCTTATAACCGTTTTCACCCAAACTCAGTTAAAAATAAAAAAGGCGCCATTCACTGTACATCGTCACTATCATTTCACCATCCATGGTAAAACATAGGGTAAACGCAAATTGATAGGCAAATCAGACAATTCAATGGATCATGTGCATAATGGACGGGCTAAATTAGTCTCATCAAGTACCCTAATTGGTCTACTCAAGCCATAGGCCACGTCATCAATGGAGAAGCACACATGGAATGTGGGTTTTGTACTATTTCTACTCAGAGAAGAAGCACAAGTGAGCCTCTCATGGATTGCCAGCTTGGCAATCCGTGTGAGGTCACTTAGTGATCCAACGGCTCAAAATCATGATCTAATGATTGATTGATTGGACGGCAATGATTAGAAGAGGCTTGGACAGCAAGGCATGGCCTAGAATGTTCCTCTCAAGGCTATAAATAGAGCCTCACTCTTCACACACACACACGTAGTTTTTAGCTTTTAGATTTAAGTTTTAGCTTAATTTTCCTTTTAGCTTAATTTTCCTTTTAAAACCTTGTAACTTTCCTTTTAAGTATTGTAATCAATCTTTTTAATGAAATTCAGTTAATTTTAATCTCTCAAAAGCTCTTTTGTTTAAATTCATAAGCTCTCATTTTTCTTATTTGATGATAAGCTAAAGCTCAACAAGCTCATATAAGCTCTTTCAGTCTATAAGCTGAAATAGAGCTCAACTTAGCTTAATCTTACCTAAACTCTTAAAACAGCTTTAAAATACCTATTTACCTTAAACTTAATGGATTTTAGCTTTGGAAGGGGAGCTTAATTTGGAAGAGCTCCCAAAGACTTCACTCCTAGCTTATTCATAAGCTAGGAGAGCTTGAAGTTGCCCTTAATTGGGTCCTCTTGTTCAGCTAGAGGATTTAGTAAGTTTCCTTAGTTTTCTCTTTAATTTTCTATACTTAAAATTTGCTTAATAGTATAAACTGCTTATTTGCTTATTTTAACTGCTTAATTGTGCTTTTTGTTCTCTTATTATGCTTAATAGTTATAGGTTTACATCTGTTTTCAGCATTATAGTTATTAATCTTAGAATTTCAGTTTCTGTCGAAAAAACCTTAAAAATACAGTAGCATAGTGTAGATCTTATAGTTTAGCTTAATAAATTGTTGAAATATGTTTGTTAAGATTGATATAAGCTAGTAGTAATCTGGTATTAAGGAGTAAGGCATTAGATTTCAAAATCATTTTCAAATCATGTGCTATTTCAAAATTCTTAAATTTAGTGGGGTGTTTGACATTAGCTTAATTTGACTTCATAAAGTCATAAAGGTTTTGGTACATTTTGGTTTGAGTTAGCTTAGGTTTATTTATAACAGTAGCTCTAAGAGTTTTTTAAGCTTAGGTTGCAAATTTCAAAAAACGTTATGTCTATTTTTCATTGTTCTACACAGGCAATTCAACCATTACGTTTGTTGTGAAAATTGGATCTAAACCTCTTAGGGCTTAGATTGTGCTTGCTTTGTGTTTTTTAACATCAAGAATGGATATCCAAGTGCAGGTATTACCCTTAAGGTAACTTACACTTATGGGATTTGTGAATAAGTGTCAAGTGTATCAGCAGGACTAGGTTGTTCCTGTGGAACTTTTGAATTTAATTTTGTTTAATGTAAAAGTACGGTCTTTGGTTCTTAATTCTAGTAGTGAATTAAAGTCTAGGTATAGCTTATTATAGATTAAGTCTTATATTACATTTTTCAAGTTTATTTACCTAGCTTTATTAAGCTCGTATAAAGAATCATTAAAAGCTATAATAAGCCAATAATATAGTAGTACAAGTCTAAGTAGTTTTACTATTTGTGAATTTAGATTTAAAATTATGAAATTTTATAGTTAAATAGGATAGATCATAAGTAGTTCTATAAGTTCTCAAAAGCTTATAATCTCAGTTTAGCTTTATTATCTAGGTACATTTAGCTTAACTGAATTTTGTAGGGGCTTTTGCTTATTGTCTGAGTTTGCTTTTTTTATAATCACTTTTGTTGCTTAAATGATTTTTAGCTATTTTCTCGTTTCAATAATAAGCCTCATACACATTCACTTGCTTTCCAAAACGTCTCTTGTTTTAAAGTTTGAGCTTAGTTTGAGTTTTTTACAAGCTTTTAGTAAAATCCAAAGGCATTGAACCTAGTTTCTGTAATCAGGCTTATATTGAAAGGTCTTATTGTGCTTATTAGTGGTTTTACAGCCCATATAGCCTTGTTAAAAATTGTTTTGCCAGCTTATTCTCCAACTTTGCTTCTTTAAGTCTTTGCTGAAAGTACACTTTTTAGTTTCAACTTATTTTTAAGCCTAAAATGGACTTATTTTGAAATCGGGCTAGACTCTCAGGGTAGGTAGTGTAACTTTTAAATTTCATTGTTAATCCCTCGTTAGCTGTTGGTTTCTCGTAGTTCTTCTTCTTTGCACCATTAGTCCTTAGTTATGTATTAATTTAGTATTAATTAAGTTTTTAATAGCAAGTATGGTTTTGTTTTTAACTAAGTTTTAATTAAAGTTTTAATAAAAAGTGAAAAATTAGGATTTTTATTTTTATAAAATTTCTGCACATTTTCTTTATTTAGTGTAATTTTCATAAAAATTTTAGGATTTTATTTTTTATAGTTTTATTATTTTTATAGTTTTTAATTAGTTTAAATTTTAGAAAAAATCATATCTTTTATCTATAAAGCTCCAATAACTAGTAATTCCCTTTTTTTATAAAAATTTTTCTTATTACTTATTTTTCTTAGGATAAATATATAATTTCAATTAATTTCGTTTTTATTTATTTTTAGGATTTAATTAGAATTAAATAGTTTTTTAATTGATAAAAAAAATTAAAAATAATCTAAAAAATATTTTTATTTTCTTTTATCCTAATTTAGGTGTAGAAAATTAGTTTGCAATCTTAGGGTTTAATTTTAGTTTTAGTTACTTGAATCGTGTGTTTATTTGTTTCCCCGTATTTGTTTATTGTTTTTAATTGCCTTAATGTGTTCTCAATTTTAATTGTGCTTTTATTTAGAGTAGATATAGATTATCAAAAATATATTTGCTTCAATTCACAAATCAGGAATCCTAAGCTTAAACGTACGGTTACAATTTCACTAGTCGTTGGGGAAACGACCCGGGTGATCATATTTACCCGGTTAAATATACGTATTATATATTATATTATATATATTTTTGAGAGTGAATTTTCCTTAGGGAATTTTCTTAATTGCTCTTTGAAGTATTTAGGTATATAAATTGATATCAGTACCCCTGTCACTAATCAAAGCCTTCGGTATTCCAAATCTTGCAAATAATCTTTTGAGGAAGTTTACTATGTTTCGAGCATCACTAGCATGAAAGGCTTAAGCCTCCACCCATTTTGACACATAATCGATAGCTACTAAGACGTATTTGTTTCCATTTTATGAGGGGGAAACGGTTCCCCTTAAAGTTTAGATTCCCCGGAATCGAATATTTCGATGACTATGGATTATACTTTTGAAGGGGTTTCATCCTCTTTGAGGAGATAGTTGTAGGCTCGTTGAACATTGCATGCAAGCTCGGACAAATCTACGTGCATCGCGAAAGATATTTGGCCAGTAGAACCCGGCTTCGAAGACTTTCCTTGCGGTTGTGGCAATACCATGATGTCCTCTTGATGGGCCGCTATGACATTGTTGAAGGATTTGTGCCGCCTCATCTCCGGTGACACACCTTCGTATGATTCGGTTTGCACATTGTTTGAATAGGAATGGCTCATCCCATAAATAATGCCTCTGATCGTTGAATAACTTTTGCTTCTCTTGACGGGTAGAACGGAAGGGCAGCACTTGGCTGGCTAGGTAGTTAGCGTAGTCGGCATACCAAGGTTTTTTTTTTATCAGAGATTACCATGAGTCTCTCTTCGAGGAATAAGTCTCTTATTTCAGCTTTGGTCAGCTTCCCTAGATCGGGGTTTTCAAGTCGGGATAAGTGATCGGCTGCGAGGTTTTCAGCACCTTTCTTGTCGCGGATCTCGATATCGAATTCTTGAAGTAGTAGGATCCACCTAATCAGTCATGGTTTTGCATCTTGTTTTGTAAAGAGATATCACAAGGCAGAATGATCTGTGAAAACGATAGTCTTGGATAAGACTAAGTATTGACGATATTTGTCGAATGCGAAGACGACATCCAAAAGTTCCTTCTCGGTTGTTGTGTAGTTCTCTTGTGCTTCGTTCATCATTTTGCTGGCGTAGTGTATAGGCTAAAAATGTTTGTCAATACTTTGCCCGAGTATTGCTCTGACAGCGTAGTCACTTACGTCGCATATGATTTCAAATGGCAATGACCAATCTGGCTTGATCATAATGGGGACCTGAGTTAGTTTGTGTTTTAACTTGTCAAAGGCCTGGATTCATTCTTCAGAGAAGTTGAAGGGGGTGTCTTTTACCAGGAGTTGGGTCATGCGACTTGCGAGAAATCTTTTATGAATCTTCTGTAGAAGCCAGCATGTCCCAAAAAGCTTCGAATGGCTTTCACGTTTATGAGATATGGTAATTTGGAAATTGCCTTGATTTTTGCTTTGTCGACCTCGATTCCTGACCCAAAGACCTTATGAACAAGGACGATTCCTTCCTTTACCATGAAGTGGTACTTCTCCCAGTTTAACATGAGGTTGGTCTCCTCACACCTTTTTATCATCTTTTCTAAGTTTTTGAGGCAGTGGTCAAAGGAGCTACTGAAGACGGAGAAGTCGTCCATGAATACTTCCATGCTATCGTCAATTAGTTCATGGAATATGGTTGTCATACAGCGTTGGAAAGTCGTTGGTGTGTTGCATAATTCGTATGGCATCCGTTTGTATGCGAAGGTGTCATATGTGCAGGTGAATGTGGTTTTTTCTTGATCTTCGGGAGCAATAAGGATCTGGAAATACCCTAAGAACCTATCCAGGAAACAATATTACTCATGTCCGGCTAGACGTTCGAGCATCTGGTCGATAAATGGAAGTGGAAAGTGATCTTTTCGAGTAGCGTTATTAAGCTTATGATAGTCGATGCACACGCTCCATCCGGTGTCCGTTCTTTGTGGAATAAGCTCATTCTTCTCATTCTTCACTACGGCCATTCCTCCTTTCTTTGGGACAAATTGAATAGGACTGACCCAAGGACTGTCAGAGATAGGGTATATTAATCCAGCATCAAAGAGTTGTATGACTTCTTTTTTCATCACCTCCTTGATGTTTGGGTTCACCCGTCTTTGAGGTTGGACACTCGTTTTGAACTCGTCTTCCATGAGTATTTTATGAGTACAAAAGGATGAGTCGATCCCCTTTATGTCCGCAATACTCTAGGCGATTGCTCCCTTATGTTTTTCAGGACCTCGAGAAGCCTTGCTTTATCGATGGTGGATAACACGGAGGAGATGACTACTGGGAGTTGGTTGTCTTCTTGGAGGAAGGCGTATTCGAGGTGTTCGGGTAATTCCTTCAACTCTAGCTCAGTTGGTTTGACGTTTAAGGGTTTCAATTGATTTTTTGAGGCTTTTCATTCGAGTGGCTCGACTGGCTCTGTCCTAGGGTCTAACCGCTTATACTTCGTTAGGGTCTTCTTCTTCTGCTTCTACCTATTTTCCGTTGTGATCGACTGTGTCGACCTATTGTTCTCGGATAAGCTTCGCTGTGTGATCGGCGCAGTACAGATAGTCATCACGGGAGTACTTGGATTTCATCGATTTCCTAATGTTGAAGGTGACGGTTTCATTTTTGACTCTCAGACTTAGCTTCCCTTTGTGAACGTCGATTACAGCTCGTGTTGTGGCGAGGAAGGGTTGTCCCAAAATGATTGGGACCAACTCGTCTTCGTCCATTTCTAAGATTACAAAATCGACCAGGAAGATGAACTTGTTTACTTTGACTAAGAGATTCTCACAGACCCCGATGGGATATTTTATGGATCGATCAGCCAATTGAATGCTCATTCTGGTTGGTTTGAGTTTAGAAATTCCCAATCGTCGGAAGAGAGAGTGCGGCATAAGATTTATACTTGCTCCCAAATCAGCTAGGGCGTTCTTTACTGCCAATGGTTCGATAAGACATGGTAGTGTGAAACTCCCTGGGTCTCCTTCTTTTGGGGTAAGCTTCTTTGGATAATAGCAGAACATTCCTCACTAAGTTTGACTGAAGAGGCTGCTTTTTTGAGTTTTTCCTTATGCGAAAGAAGGTCTTTTAGAACCTTAGCTCCCTTCGGCATGTGGATCATGGCTTCTAGGTAAGGTAGATTAATATGAATCTGCTTAAAGATGGATAGAAGCCGCTCATCTTCGTCATCCTTTTTCTGCTTTCTTACTCGGGAGGGGAAAGGCAGATTTGACGACTTGGAGAGTTGATAGAAAATGAATGACCGGGGGGCTTCTTCATTCTGCATAATGCTTGATTCTACACCCTCGGGTCCTTCTTTTTTAGTCGCCCCTTCAGCGTGGTTGGCAGGTGTTGATTGTGATGGAGCTGGGAAAGGGGGTCTCGAGTGCTGACTCCAGATCTAGTTGTTATAGCAAAAGTCGATGCCTCTGGTTTAGGAATTTCGCTTTTCCCGATTGCGGAGAGGATTTGGGAGAATTGTTCGTGCATTCCCTTATGGTGCTAGTCAAGCATCTCTCATATCCCATTCGTGTGGAGTTTCTTCTCGGGCATGAAGTTGGCAAGCTCGTCTTCAAACTTACTTCTAACAACCCATTCAGGACCATCCTCTCTTTTTTTCATGTTTGTTGTTCCCCCACGGCAGGATATCATCATTCTGATAGAACCTCAGAGGGGAAGGATCATCGTAGATGTCTCCCCCAGACAAGCATACTTGCTCGACCAGGCTATTTTGTGTGCATTCCTCGGCTTTGTGGGATCCTCCGTAGTAGTCGCAGATAAGATAAGGGTTTTTCAACCCTACTTTACGGGTGGGTGTCTTAAGGTAAGAGATTTGTTTACATGGCATTTTTAGGCGTCCTTTGAAGGTGGGTTGCATTATTTCTAAAATCGAGGAAACATTCGTAGGTGGTAATGGATCATCCCATAGGTCATCTTGGTATTAGACATATTCTTCGATTTGATTTCACCCTTCCTCTTCAGTTAGAGAGTTGAAATAGAAGTGAGCGAATTAATCGAGTTTTATGCGGTTGTCCTAAGATATGTTATCATGAAAGATCTATACTAGAAGCCATTTTTTTATTCCGTGATGATGGACTTGTTGGATCAGGTTCTGGAAACAGATCCAAGCACTTTTGATGGATTTGTCGGTCCAATGTTTGAATCGGAGGACCATATCTCTAAGAGACGAGGTATGCCCTGCTGGAAAGAAGTAATCAAGAAATCGTGATACGAGCTGATCCCATGTCATGATCTGGGTGGGAGGCATTTTGTCAAGCCATTCCGCCGCTTTTCCCTTGAGGGAAAAGTAAAAGAAATGTAGCCTGGATGTATCCCTTGTGGCTCTATCAGCTTGTATGTTATCGATGATACTTAAGTAGTGCCTGGTATGACGGAGGGGGTCCTCGCTTTTTAATCCTTAGAACGTGCATGTTCCTTGAATTAGCAAGATGTCACGTGAGTCGACGATTCTCACTATTTGTTTAGCAGGGAGGAAGATTAGGTTTTGAAAACCAGAGGATTTGGGGAGAGAATGTTCTCGTAAGGTTTTGAGAGGGGTTGCTGGTTTGGTTCTAGTGTTGTTGGAAGAAGACGCTTCATCATCAAAGAGGTTTCTTTTGGCTATGGCTTAATGATTCGTTTTGATGTAGGCGCCAAGCGGCTCTCCTAAGCTTTCAAAATTCTCTTTCAGGTTTGTTAAGGGGTTTTGTTAACTCCTATTTTTAAAATTTTTATTATTATATTCCTATAAAAAAATTATTATTCATATTTAAAATATATAATTTTAAATTTATATTTATCTAGGTGTTATGCATCATAATGAGGGATTTACAAAACAGATAATACAAAGAAAAGATAGACTACGAGAAAGCTAATATAACAAAAATAAAATTCTCACTTGAAAGGATTCAAGTGAGTAGACCTAAGTTAAACAATGGTCGAAACCTAACTGTTCCCCACGCAGCGGCGCCAAAAACTTGATGTTCGGGTCTTCTAAAGACTTTAACAAGAAGTTTTACAACTCCTTAAGTAGTGTACCTAATCGTTACAGTGTAGTATAGGAAAGACTCGGGAGTTGTTATCGTTCTCTAGGGGAATAGGTTGGGAAGGTTCGATCACGATCTAACAGAGATCTATGGGGTTGAGAGAAGATTCTTTTTGTATTTTTATGTTTTTATGAAAGCGGGTAAATATCATGGTTTGAGAGGTTGGTTTGTTTAACTAATTAAACAAAATATAATATAATCTACTGGTGATAACTTTATGATAAAAGGGTGTATTTACTTAATCATTTACTACTCCTTATATTATTTCTCCTGATCCTATTGCTTTGTCACACTTTTGATGATCTGTGTAAGTATTTCCTAGGTCATGAACGAATTACATGAACCCGTCTTCTATTTAATATTCCGTTAAGGCAACGCACAAGTAAGGTAGTATGAAGACTATTACAAGGCCCCTAAGAGTATATTAAATGCAATTGAAATATCTTAAGAGGGATCAACCATATTGGGGGTAAGGTAGTATGAAGACTGTTACCGGATGGTATCCTTTCTACACACTCGCGTTTCCCTAGACGTCTATGCCAATTTAATATCTTATGGCTAGTTTTCTAAAGCCTAACGCGTACATCCATCACAAGAAGCAACATTAAAAGGATCTACAATCTAAGTTTCATACAATCATAAGTAAATACAAAGGAGTGTTTAGCCTATCATGTTATAAAGAAAGTAAGAATATAAATCAAAAAACAAACAACATGACATATTAAATGATTAAAGATAATAAAATCTTACTTGATTAAAAATGGATTAAGGGTAAGTTACAATAGGGGTTTTGGGCCCTAAGAACGGCCTGAAAGCTGCTTGACTGACTAGGGTTCGTCTCCCAAAGTTATACAAAGTTACACATTAAAAAACCCTAATTATCAGTTTTGTTATTTTTAAGAAAAGCGATGAGAACGACGTCGCTTTGATTACCGTCGCCACGTACGATGATTTCTAGATCCTACTTTAAGGCGGCTACGTTTTGTCGCCATTTAAAATCCTTGATGTCGTCGCTTTATCTTGTGAGCCCGTCTCCACGCTTTGTATGCGTGGTTCTTCAAGATACTTGGTGTAGAGCCGCAGTCTTGTCTGTTTCTTCTCCAAATGAGCCCAAGTCACGTGCATTTCCTCCAAATGCCATCCAAGTCCTAAGAACCTAAAAACAAACGATTAAGCACATAATCTGGGCATGTTTGCATGATTTACGGGGGTAAATGACCCGAAATAGTGTATAAAATGACACCTCATCACAACCTTTCTTCCAACTGATGATCCAATAGCCACTCTCAACAAAGCTATGATCTTCTTGAGTTCTGCTTGTAGCTCAAGATATCCTCCCATAAATAACCAACTTCGAACTTCATCTAATCCAAGAACTCAAGCTACAATTCAAAACGGCCAATTTAAGATTCAGAATGTTCAAGGTAGACAGTCTCAAGGTTATGCGGGCAATGCTGGAAAGAATCAAGCTTCAAGAGCAAGGGTTGTCAATCCAATTGGATATGTACGGGCAAATCAAACAAGGATAATCAGATGTTATAATTGCAATGGTAAAGGTCATATTGCTAAGCAGTGTACTGCAAAGAAGAGGGTGAAAGACTCTGAATGGTTTAAGGATAAGATGCTACTTGCTTAAGCACAAGAATCAGGAGTTGTATTGAATAAGAACAACAAGATTTCTTAGCTGACAGTTTGGAAAAAACTAATGATTGTGAGGATCTCCAGTTACAAGCTACATCAAATTTCAAGGCAGACCACGTTGATGCATATGATTCAGACTGTGATGACAAAGCTACAGCAAATGCAATCTTCATGGAAAATTTGTCTCCTGTTGGTTCTATCAATGAAGATACGGTTGAACCACATTATGATTCTGACATACTCTATGAGGTACCTCATTACGACACTTATCATGATTCTGATATGCTTAATTATAATATACAAGAGCTGTGATATATTGAAAACATTGTATCTAATAATAAGTCACATGATGAGCTTACGAGTAACAACAATGTTATATCTTAAACTGGTTATATGCTTACTATTGGAAACAATGCTGATAACTATGTTCCTCCTCCTGTATAAAATAATGATATGATGTTGTCTATAGTTAAACAAATGAAATCTCAAGTAGAAAAATGTAACATGGTAAATCAAGAGACACAAAGTGTGAATGGATCATTAACCAGCGAGCTTGAATGATACAAAGACAGAGTCAGAATTTTAGAATATGCATCTAAAGACGGTTGTTCTGAAAAAGAAGCATTTTTAGATCGTGAATAAGAACTGCCATTTGTGATCGCAATAGAAAAGTTTCTGATTATGAAAATCAAATCTTTTCTCAACGAAAACAAATGGAGAACTTAACAAACCAGGTCAATTTTCTAAAAAATAAGTTTGACACATACAAAAAAGAGTCGTCTGAAAAATATGAAAAGAACATCAGTGAAATTGTGGATTTTGGAAAAAGCAAAAAAGGAACTTGAAAACATTATTTTTAAAGTTGGTCAATCTGCTCAAACAATGCATATGCTAACTAAACCTCAAAAATTTTATGATGAAATACATAAGACAGCTCTTGGCTATCAAAATCCTTTATATCTTTCTCACGCTCGACGGAAACAACATGCATTATATAATGGACATGTCTTGATTGATAAACATAATCCTATATTTGTGTGTGATTCTGAGGAAACTTTGATACTTGCTGAAGAGAGTCGGTTGAAAATGATTGAAAAACAAACTGAGATTAATGTTAAACTGATTTATTACTCAAAATTAAATAAACTGTATGATTATTTTGTTCCACAAAAAAATTGTCAGCAGAACAACTATATTGGTCTTCAACACCAAGTCCTCCTGAAAGCATTTCAAAACCCACTAAAGTTTTTCCTAAAAAACTCCCATCAACCAGTCAAGTTCTTAAAAATTTGAACAATGCAAGAGATCTTCTCAGTAACTTTGATGAATGCATTAAGAGGAGAACTACGTTATCTCCTCATCAAATTGGAAGTTGGGAGCAATCGGATATAAAAGGGGCTTTTAAGAAATATGTCATACCATTTTCTGAAAACCTTTGAAAAGGGATTCATTGCAGAGGTTAAAGAAATGAAAGATATTTTTGAACAAATGGAAGACGAGGTTGATCAATGTTCTGTGGCAAAGAAATCTTTTGAAATTAAAAAGAAACAACTTTTAATCAACAACGATCGACTCTTAGAAGAAAATATCTATTGTGATATTATGTGCACTTACTTGCGTTCGTTGAATGAAGTTGATAATGGTGGAAAGTGTCAAAGTCTTGACATTGTGCTTGTAGATCTTCAAGAATCAAACAAGTCACTGTGTGAACTGAGAAAACGTTTTGCAACTTGAGGAATACAACATTTCTCTTGACATTGCTTTTCAAAATCACAAAAAAAATGATTAATGATTATCGAACAAACAATAATAATCATTTGGTTCAAGAAATCAATAACCAATCTTTTAAGATAAATGATCTAAATGCAATGCAAGAGAGCAAAATACACTAATCCAATGGAGTTGAAACAACGGTTAGCTCAATGTGAATTACCTGCCTTTGATTATAGGATTCAAAAAATAGAGGATGAGAACGGTCTCTAGCTTTTTAGGTCTCTTCCTTAGTCAAGGAACGAGAACACATTAAGTTAGAATATAAGGAGTTGTATGATTCAATTGGGTTGTATTATTCCTGACTGAAATTGAAGAAACGTTCATGGGCGGTAATAGATCATCCCACAGATCGTCTTGGTATTGGACATATTCTTCTATTCGATTCCAACCTTCCTCTTTGGTTAGAGAGTTGAAACGGAAATAAGCGAATTGATCGAGTTTCATGCGGTTGTCCTGAGATATGTTATCGCGAAAGATATGTACTAGAATCCATTTTTGTATTCCATGATGAGGGACTTGTTGGATCAAGTTCTGAAAATGTATCCAAGCGCTTTTGATGGATTCGTCGATCCCTTGTTTGAATCGGAGGATCATATCTCTAAGAGACGAGCTACGTCCTGCTGGAAATAAGTAATCAAGAAATCATGATACGATCTGATCCCATGTCGTGATTTGGGTGGGAGGCATTTTGTCAAACCATTCTGCCGCTTTTCCCTTGAGGGAGAAGTGAAAGAAACGTATGGATGTATCCCTTGTGGATCCGTCAGCTTGTATGTTATCGAAGATGCTTAAGTAGTGCCTGATATGACTGAGGGGGTCCTTGCTTTTTAATCCTTGGAACGTGCATGTTCCTTGGATTAGCAAGATGTCGCATGAGTTGACGATTCTCCCTGTTTGTTCAGCAGAGAGGACGATTGGGTTTTGAAAACCGAAGGAGTTGGGGAGAGAATGTTCTTGTAAGGTTTTGAGAGGGGTTACTGGTTTGGTTCTAGTGTTGTTGGAAGAAGATGATTCATCATCAAAGATGTTTCTTCAGGCTATGGCTAATGATTCGTTTTTATGCAAGCGTCAGGCGGCTCTCCTAAGCCTTCGGAATTCTCTTTCAAGTTCATTGAGGGGTTTTGTTAACCTCCTAACGGTGCTACGCGTCATAATGACGGATTTACAAAACAGATAATACAAAGAAAAGATAGACTACAAGAAAGCTAATATAACAAAAATAAAAATCTCACTTAAAAGGATTCAAGCGAGTAGACCTAAGTTAAACAATGGTCGAAACCTAACTATTCCCCGGCAGCAGCGCCAAAAACTTAATGCGGTTGTCATTAGACTTCAACAAGAAGTTTTACAACTCCCTAAGCAGTGCACCTAATCGTTGTAGTGTAGTATAGGCAAGACTCGTGGGTTGTTATCGTTCTCTAGGGGAATAGGTTGGGAAGGCTCGATCAGGATCTAACAGAGGTCTACCAGGTTGAGAGAAGATTCTTTTTGTATTTTTATTTAATAGAAAGCAGGTAAAATCATAGGTTTGAGAGGTTGGTTTGTTTTATCTAATTAAACTAAATATAATCTAATTTACTGGTGATAACTTTATGATAAAAAGATGTATTTACTTAATCATGTACTACTCCTTAGATTGCTTCTCCTAATCATGTTGCTTTGTCACACTTGTGATGATTTGTATAAGTATTTCCTAAGTCATGAACGAATTACACGAACCCGTTGTCTATTTAATATTCCGTTAAGGCAACGCACAAGTAAGGTAGTATGAAGACTATTACAAGGCCCCTAAGAGTATATTAAATTCAATTAAAATATCTTAAGAGGGATCAACCATATTAGGGGTAAGGTAGTATGAAGACTATTATTGATGGTATTCTTTCTACACACTCGCGTTTCCCTAGATGTTTATGCCAATTTAATATCTTATGGGTCGAACACCTATACTATACTCTCACGGCAAGCAGATTGCCAAAAAGCACTAATGCGGTTGTCAAGTTAGACTTTCACAACAAGAAGCTTTTACAACTCCCTAGGCAGTGCACCTAATTTTTGTAGTGGTTAGTATAAGCGAAGACTCGTAGGGTATGTTCACTCGTTCTCTAGGCAGGATAGTTTAGCAAACGAGTCCTCGATCAGATCTAATAGAGGTCTACCAGGTTGAGAGCAAAGATTCTTTTTGTATTTTTACATACTTTATAAGATAGCAGGTCAGAATCATAGGTATGCGATGAGGTTGGAGTATTTGTTTTTATCAAATTAACACAAATATAATTTAATTTCTGGTGATTAACTATTTAGATTAAAATATGTATTCTACTAATCATGTACTACTCCTTCAGATGCTTCTCCCTAATCATGTTGGCTTTGTCGACACTTGTGATTAACTGTGTAAAGTTATTTCCTATCAGTCATGAACGACATCTACATCGAACCCGTTTTTCTATTAATATTTCGTTAAAGGCAACGCACATTAAGGTAGTTAATGAAGACTATTACAAGGCTCCATAAGAGTATAATTAAATGCAATTGAAATATCTTAAGAGGGACACCTACCCTATTAAGGGGGTAAGCAAGAATAGAAAAAAAGACTAATTACTGATGTGTATTCTTTCTACACACTCGCGTTTCCCTAGATGGTTATGGCCAAAGTTACTATCTTATGGCTATTTTTCTAAATGCTAACGCGCACATTTCATCACAAGAAGCAACATTTAAAAAGGATCTACAATCTAAGTTTCATACAATCATAAGTAAATACATAGAGGGTTAGCCTATCATGTTATAAATAAAGCAAGAACTAAATCATCAAGACACCACATAGCATATTGAATATTAAAGATAAACAATCATCCATGAATTAAAAACATGGATTTAAAGTCAGTTACAATAGTGTTTTAGAGGCCCTAAAAATGACCTAAAATCTGCTATAATGATTAGGCGTACGCCTCCTAAAAGTTATACAAAGTTACATACACTTAAAACCTTAAAATCAATTTTGTATATATAGGAAATAACGACACACTCGTCTGCATTGGGTTCTGAAGCCCTGACGCCACTAGCCACGTTTGATGTCTATAATCTACTTTAAGGCGGCTACGTTCCCTAACGCCATCACAAAATCCTTACTGACTGTTGCCGTCATACTTTAAACAATCACGACGTCGTCGCTTTAATTCTGGGCTAAGCCATCTCCGTCCACGCTCTGTATCATGTTTGGTTCTCTCAAGATCTTGGTAATACGAGCATAGTCTTGTCCGTTTCTTCTCCAAATGAGCCCAATTCATGTGTATTTCCTCCAAATGTCATCCAAGTGCTAAAAACCTAAAAACAAACGATTAAGCACATAATCTGGGCATATTTGCATGATTTAGGAAGTTAAGTGACCCAGAAATAGTGTATAAAATGACACCTCATCACCGGTATATGTAAACACTAGATCTAAGAAAACATCATAACTAAAAATACAAAAAACATTATACTTACGTTATTGAAATATTTCTTTTAGGTTTGAAAATGCCGAGTGCCATTCAAAATGATCACAAAGATACCATTCACTACATTCCCATGCATCATTTTTCCGACGGTCTCTCAAGAGACAAAAAATCCATCTTCAAACACCTTGAAAAATGCATGTTTCACCATTATAGGATCACATGCCTATTTGCTTCTTTTGACACATATCTTTTACGTTATTGTAAGTGCAATCGATTTACTAATCTAAACCATCTCTTTTAACACTATCTCAACACGTAGGATTTTCCAACACTTTTCGAGCATGTAATATGGCATTTTAAGCTAGTTGCAACATTTGCCCTCCTCTATGCTTAATATAAGAGTTTTCTATTTATGTGTATATGTGTGAACTTGTTTTGTTCGTATATATGACTATTTATCTGTCTACTTGTTAAAGTAATTCCTGTGATAATATGAGAACACGTTTTGTTCGTATTTGTTGGTATAAATGTTTGTACTATTATATTGTAGGATGCTACTTTTACTTTTATCTTGTGTAAGATTTAAAAACTAACACGTTTGAGTTTGTGTA
>BQNB010053408.1:615-40029 GCA_026074375.1 Tanacetum coccineum | reverse complement strand
GTGTTAAGAACAAAGTTTCTGGTTCTAAGTCATGTTTTGTTTGTGGAATTTTTTCTCATCTTATTAAAGATTGTGATTTTTATGAAAATAAGATGGGTGTTTATAGTGTGCAAAGGGAATCTAGACCTATGTGAAACAATGTTGATAATATTCCCTTATTTATTCCTTAACCAGCACATGGAAGGTCTAGCAATGTTACATTTCCTGCTGGTAGTGTAAATATGCCAGCACCTATTCCTGTTGGTAGGCAAACTGGACCATCACCTGTTTATGCTGGTACACCAGTTCCTACTGGTAGACAAAATAGACCAACACCTGTTCATGCTGATAGACCTTTTCCTACTGGTAGAAGAAACTCTGTCTCAGTTTCTGCTGGTTGGAGAAACAATGCTGCTAGACCAATGTCCAGACCTACAAGCTCTTATTTCCAGAATTATAGTAGGCCTGTTTATTATGACCAGATGTATATGGGTGAGGGAAGATGGGGAACTGCTATTAAGTCCTCATCAGGTTATTCTTGGAGAGACAGTAGACCATATTTACAAAGGGGATCTAAGAACAATGGTGGATCTCAACAATCTACATGGTTTAACTCTTATTGATCCACTAGGCAGGCTTAAGTCAGAAATGGCTTGGGTCTCCCAATGTATCTAATGTTGTTATATTGTTTATTGTAGAAAAATCCTTTTAAGAATAAAGATTTAGGTATTGTTGATAGTGGGTGTTCAAGAAGCATGTCTGGTAACAAATAAAGATTAGATGACTTTGTGGAAATTAAAGGTGGAACTGTAACCTTTGGTGATGGAGAAGGCAGAATAACTAGGAAGGGCACAATCAGAACTTCCAAGCTAGATTTTGAAAATGTTTATTATGTGAAAGAGTTGCATCACTTTAACTTGCTTGGTGGCAAAGGCATCCTTAGATGTGTCCATAAAATGGCATAGAAGGATGGCTCATGTGAATTTCAAAAACATCAACAAGCTGGCAAAGAATGGATTAGTCAAAGGACATCCCTCCAAGATATTCTCTAATGAGCATAACTGTGTTGCCTACAACAAGGGAAAGCAACACAAGGCCTCTTACAAAGCCATCACTGCTATGAGCACCATCTCTGAGCCTCTTTAGTTACTTCATATGGATCTTTTTGGTCCTACTTCCATCAGAAGTATTGATCACAAGTACTATTGCCTGGTGGTTACAGATGACTTTAGCAGGTTTTGTTGGGCTTTCTTCTTGGGGACTAAGGATGAAACTTTTCATACCCTTAAAGACTTTATTACATTTATTGAAAACCAGCTAAATCTAAAGGTTAAAGCTATAAGGTGTGATAATGGGACAGAGTTTAAAAATTCTAAATTAATAGAACTCTGTGGGCAAAAGGGGATTAGAAGGGACTATAGTAATGCCAGAACCCCACAACAAAATGGGGTTGCTGAAAGAAAGAATAGAACCCTTATTGAGGCAGCAAGAACCATGCTAGCTGACTCTAAGTTACCTACTATGTTTTGGACTGAAGCAGTTAGTACTGCTTGTTATGTTTTGAACAGGGTTTTGGTAACTAGTCCTCACAACAAAACACCTTATGAACTGTTGTCTGGGAAGGTTCCAAACATCAGTCATTTTAAACCTTTTGGGTGTCAAGTGACTATTCTAAATACCAGTGACCACTTGGGTAAATTTGAGGGAAAAGCTGATGAGGGATTTATTGTTGGGTATGCTGCTAATAGTAAAGCTTATAGGGTATACAATTTATCCAGCAAAAAGGTAGAAGAGACACTCAATCTGAGATATCTTGAGGATAAACCTAATATTCAGGGTGCAGGTCATGAATGGTACTTTGACCTTGACTATTTAACTGATACTTTAGGTTATACTCGTTTCAAAGCTAATCAACCTACAGGTACACAAGATACTCACATTAATGCAGGTACTCAAGATGATGATTCAGACTCTGAGTGTGATGAACAAGTTATTGTTGTTCCTTCTTTTCCTTCTAACAATTTTTCAGGTTCTGCGGTCAAAGATACTTCTGGTATGAAAATGACTGATTCAGGGTATGCTGAGGAGCTGACTATGCTTCAAAGACAAGAACATGAGGCCAAAGATGCAGCTGAGCAATTCGGCTTTGAGTTTACAACAGACACTGAAGAACTGTTGAGACAAGCCACCATTGAAGCCCGTAGGAACTTGGATCCTGCTGGTAGTGTTCCAGTTCCTGCTGGTAGTGAACCTGTTCATGCTGCTCATACACCACTTCCTCCTGCACACTTCACAAGATATTCCACCCCATCTGACCTTGGTAATTCATTGTCCTCAAGCTCTGAATTGGAAGATATTCATCACCATCCAAGCATAGGCATTTTCTCTTCCTCCTCTTATGATGATGACTTTGGTGCTGATGCCAATAACCTAGCACCAACTGTGGATGTCAACTCTCTTGTTACTAAGAGGGTAAACACTATACATCCTCAATCCTTGATTCTTGGAGATCCCACTTCAGCTGTTCAGACAAGAAGTAAGGTGCAAAAGTCACAGTTTGGTGAAAGTGCTTTTGTCAGCTACATTTATGATCAGCAAAGGAACAATCACACAGACTATCTTCATTGCCTTTTTGCTTGTTTTCTGTCTCAACTTGAACCAAGTACTGTAGCTCAAGCACTTGAAGATCCAGGTTGGTAATTCATGGCAAGAAGAGATGCAACAGTTTTTGAATCAAAATGTGTGGAAACTTGTCCCTTTGCCAGAAGGGAAGACAGCCATTGGGACAAAATGGATTCTAAAGAATAAGAGGGACGCTAGAGGTATTGTGGTAAGGAATAAAGCTAGGCTAGCTAGCTCCCCGAGTCCACAGGCAAGATGATGCAATGATATGAAATAAGGTTATTTGCAACTATGTGGCAAGTATTTAAAGCTATTCGACAATTTTTAGCTTTTGCCATCTTATATGGAATTTTTGGTGTAACCAAATGATGGTGAAAGAGTGCCTTTCTCTACGGGTAGATTGCAGAGGAAGTTGTATGAGACTCAACCTATCGAAATGTTGACCCTCAAAATCCAAGCAGGTATTACAAGGTTGTAAAGGCATTGTATGGACTTCATCAAGCACCAAGGGCCTGGTAATGCTAGAATTGTCCTACTTTCTTTACTGAAAGCATGATACGATAAGGAGGACACGTAATGACAAAACTCTCTTTATCAAGAAGAATTCCAAAGATATCATCCCTTGTACAAGTGTAATATGATGACAATAATCTTTGATAAATAACTTCCTATTTCCGAAGTATGAACCCGAATCGCTATAAATTACAACTAAAGTTTTCACAAAAAAACCACGCCTTGTAGTACTCTGCATTTAGTACAACTCCGTTTGCATTAAAATTTAACATAAAACGAAAAGATTGATGCGAGGTAAACGAAAATATCATTGAATGTATATATTTCCATCTTCTATAAAATTAACGAGGCGTTTTTAAATCTTTGAGAGAAATCAGGGTGTAACTAAGAACTTGAACCCTTCAACCCATTTTTTTTTTTTTTTGAATACCTACAAGATAATAATTACACACTAAGTTTTCGAATCACTTAACAACATCTTGAACACTGTAATCAACAGCCATGTGTCCGTATATTCAAATTCATATAAGATATCTCATAATAGCTACAAATGTATCATAGCTCCCTGATACAGCGAAAAACCCTCAACATTCTCATAGTTGAGGTTCCTCTTTATTCAAGCTCATAGCCAAGAACTTTTAACCAGTAAGAAATAAAGACTACACTCCTCCTTTATAGCAGGTTCCAAGCACATTACCTTTGGTGGAGTTGATAGTAAAAACATCTGGATTAGTCCACTGAATCAATTCAAGAATTTTACACATTCTGAAACTCATGCTCCTCAGTTACCTTATCTCAAGGCAGTTAGGTCTTAGCATTGTACTAAGTTGAGCGAATTTTTATAACCCTATCCCTTCGCATACTTTACAAGCCTGGGAATGATATCCACCAAGTCATCTAGCCAGTCTCTTTCATCAAGTGAATACCAAAGTTTCTGAGATTGAGACCTTTCACAAACTTTTCAATATACGCAACCAGCCATTCGTGCTAAAGCTCACAAATCACTGCTAGTGTGCTGACACCTAATAGTGTCTAGAGTAATTCCCGAATTTGTACATATTAACTATTACGCCTTGTTGCCAGGATGTTGACAGCGCACTATAGCATACAGATAGATCAAGGTGTTATAGGTGTTGGACCTACAATGAATCTACACAAATAAGCGAGCCGTGGTCACTGTCTCTGCACTCGCACAACAGTATAGCCACAAAAACTGATGATACTCGCGCAGTCAATGAGCGCGATAGATCTGACTAGTCACACTATGGGTTAATTAACTCTTCACTCTCTCTAGGCAAACCTAAACCAGAGCTCACAACACTAGTTTCTTGACTCTCGCGAGATTTTTATTACATCAAGAAAAATACTTGCATGATAATCCAAAGAAGTTTGATTTGGAAAGGTGAGACTAACAACAACTCCATATGAAGCTCCCAAAGCCTAAATCCCAATAATGAACCTGAGATCGCTTGTATTCGCATGTCTTCATCTATACAGATCCTTATGATGAGCGTGCATCTCTCTTGAGATCTTCTGAGCGTGATATTACTCTGCAACAATAAGCTTCTCACAACGAGACACACACCACACCACACTGCGTGAGTTTGCTCGACAGTTAGTCTGCGCGCCATACCAATGGACTCATCACACAACACTCAATGGTACACACCTTTAACTTCCCAGTCTTGAATGCATACTAACTCAGAATCTCACTTAGAGATATCCCGGACCGCAACTCGCCATACAACATCGAGATTCACTCAGGTAACCCAAGAGATTCACCTTTTGAGCTGCGAGATTCTACAAGAAGACTGAATGAAGACGCACATACTGACACTCTCACCACTAATCTTGTAGCATATACTAGACCATGGTCGAACCATATTATGGTCACTCTCTTCAAAACTCTCTGGAAAGCTACTCATCTCACACTCTTCTTATAGCTCATAGGCTACGGGCAGGTTCTAGACATTATATCATGGCATCGAGCATAAATCACACCGCGACACGTTTGATCTCCGGCTACCTCTTCCACTGAGGACATTGAATAAGAGTTGCTGTACGAGCTAATTAATACCGACTCAGTCTTTTACCCAACTGCAAATTGTTATGGCGACAGGTACATCTGGATAACTAAAAACCAAATGCTGGACCTATGGGTTCAAGTTTCTCATGAAAACACTAAAATTTATTATTGAAAACAAAAGTACATTTCCATAGTTAAAAGAACTAATACAGCGCCAGATTTATTCATCAGACCTCCTCTCGATTAGCGCGTGCGACTCACATAGGATGCACTTAGTGCCTTATCATATAGTGAATGACCTCTCAACCAAGCGCAGGCGCACTATTAAATCCAACAATCTTACAAGTAGAGAGTGCGACACACAGTCAACTTCTCGTAAAACTGACACACAGACAGTGACAAGGTGAGACAAATACTAAGTATTAACCAACACATTGGGCATTTCGGACTCTCTTCATACCATTTACAACCTCATTAGTAGTCGCAATGAGTAGGGCGAGCAATTGATGCGAAGCTAAATCCATAACTTCTACGACACAATGTAATTATTGAGAGCGGGACTTAGCTACTGCCTAAGGGAGGCGTTGGTTGTATAATTTGTATTCTAACAATTTTACAGGTCATAACTTGTATTTGTGCAATTTGAAGTCTTGCATGTGGGTTTTGCTATTTTTACTCACTTATACTAGTAAGTTCAATTGAGCTGGTTGGACATTGATTCTGCTGGTAAGTTTATTGTTTCTGCAACAGAACAATTACTCCTGCTGGTAATACATGGTACTAACTGTTGGCTTAGCAGTACTAAGTGCACTGAGTTTAATTCCCAACAATCCTCCCCTAAACTTGTGATTTACCTTAAAATCATCAAGTTTCTTGAATTAAACCTTCTATTTTGAAAGGATGCTTTCAAACACTTCATCTTCTTGATCTTTCATCATGTATGAATATCTTTTGAAGAAGTTCTTGAATTAAACCTTTTGCTCTCGAAATCCTATGCCTATCTTCTTTATCAAGTTCAGCTTGCAATCTCACAGCTACTTCAAAACCAAGTCTTTCTTGTTCTTGTTGCCTTTTTGTCCTGGTTATTGCTGATTCAGACCCTTCCATCTTTGCTTTACCTTTATCTTTTGCCTTTGCTGCACTCCTTCTTATGTACACTAAAGTTTCAGCAGCAATATCTTCAATAGAATCACCAGCAGTTTTAACTTCAGGGCTGGCAGTACTAATTTCTGCACCAGCAGTAGTAACTGGTACATTAGCAGCATCAAAATCAAACTCTGGTTCATGCTCATGCCTCCCCTGAATCTCTGCATCATGTTGTACCAATGAAATGCCAGGATCTTGATCAATTTCAGTTATCTTCCTCCCCTGTTTGGAAGGATCCTCCAAATCATCTTCTTTTGGGGACCCAAGCCATCACTGACTTGAATCTTCCTTGTGCATCAATATAATCAAATTTTTTCAAGATGATTGATGCACTGTTGTGTTTGGATACATGGTCTATTACTCTGTTCTTTGGCTTCCAAACCCAGCATGCTGAGGCCTTAACATCATGAAACCTATTTCTCTTGACAGCATTATGTACTGCTTTTGGCTTAGCAGCATTAACTGCTGCTCTTGACCTAGCAGTATTAATTGTTTTTAGCCCTGACCTCATTAATATTGCTTGTGGAATCATGTTTCTTTTTTAATTAGGGTGAGTCATTCTTGTATAATTTTGATGATTCTTGAGTTTCATTAACTAGAGTTACCTCAGCATCTGCATCAATATCTTCAATTCTCCTCCCCTATTTGGATACATCCACCTGAGCACCCAAACGATTATTTGAGGATTCAATTCTTCTAGCTGCACCAACTTTCTTTAATCTTTTAAGCCATGTGGTTCTGAACTTTTACTTCTTTTATAGCTTATCTATCCTCTTCTTGAGACTAGCAATCTCAATAGCTTGATCAGATTTAGCCTTTTCCAAGTCAAGAACTTGTTTTTGCAATTTGGTACATAAAACCATCAAATCATTAAGTTGCATGCTATCCTTACTACTGGGTAGTGGATCATTAGAAGGTGTGGGTACACTTTCCTCATGCTCTGTCTCATCATGAACAACTTCTGCTTCCTTCCTCTATTTCCTCTTGGACTTTTGTTTCTGCTTGGGTTGAGAGGATGTAGATAGTTGATCAATAATGGGTATTTGATTGGAATCAGTTAGATGATCTTAATCCTCACCCACTTCTTCAAAAGCTTGAACCATCATAGTATCAAATAGAGGTGTTATTCTCCCAGAAAAATCCTTTCCTGCTCTCTTCATGTTAGCACAAAATTTCTTTGTATGGGAGGGATTAACATAAATCTCCTTGTAATGTGACATGTCTCCAAGCTGTTGATTGATGAAAACTTGTAGAAATCGTGGATACAGCAGAAATTTAACCCCTCCATCGAAGTGTTTTACCATAGCATCAAAAATGTACTTAGACAGATTAAATTTTCAGTTTGTTGCCAAGAATATGATCAAAGAAGGCATTGTACTACTAAATTCATTCCATGCAGTGGATTTAGCACTAAGGCTTTGTGTAATGGTATGAATTAAAAACTTCCATTGCGGAGAAAATAAAGCTTTAAAAAATGTAAGCTTTTGAGAAGGTTTTTCATACCCCATCTTTGCTAGTTCTTCAAAAATTGTAGTAGTTGGCAAACAATCAGTACCTTCTGCATCTTCCAAGTGAAGATCACTTCTAATGCTTCACTCCGTGATAATCATCTTCTTCTTATCAATTAGGGCTTGTAACTAACGTACTCCGTTATCCATCTTGACATTTGCTGTCGCCCAAAACTATTGAATACAAGATATGTAGATAGTTGGATTGACTGTTAAAGCATAATGAACAGAACTTGCTTTCATGAAATCAATAATCTCTACAAACCCATCACTTTCTACAGGTTTTTCTAAGAATGCGACCACATTGTGCATTTCAACAAACTTAGGGCTCGACATAATGATGATTTTGATGATCAAAGATCAAAATTGAGTTCGGGTTTATGGTTAGAGAGTGTTTGAATGATTGAAATCGAATAAAGAATTAATTGAAACCCTGAATCAAAGTATTTATAAAATCACCCTCAGCAGCAGGAACTTGAACTGGCAGCACTAATTGATGCCTAACAACATTAACTTAAACCGGCAGCAGTAAGTTAAACCTGACAGCATAAACAAATACGGGCAACATTAATTTAAGCCTAACAACGTTAACTTAAGCTTAGCAGCATTAAGTTGAAGCTGAGCATCATTAATTTAATACACCAGTAATTACCTAAATTTCATTTCAAAAAGCAATTTTCATCATCAAATTTGATTCTCACAAGCTCTCTTTCTGTTTTTATGCTCACAATATCTCTCAATTCTTTTTGCTCACATAATCACTCATTTCTGTTTTTATGCACACATCTCTCTTTCTATTTTTTTAAGCTCACTTAATCTCTTATTTCTTTTGGCACACCAAAACACTCTTTCTGTTTTTATATCACAAATCTCTCTATTCTTTTGAGCTCACCAATGCAGACAGTTTTATACAATTTGTCATCAATTCCATAAGTTGCATACTGTCCTCCCCACTTCCACATGTGTTAACTTTTGATAAAGGTGGATCATTGAACTGTTTAGATGTAGTCTCGAACCTAGTTTGAGCATCTGCATCCCCAATATGGTATCTTGGCACCTGGGACCACTACCTGAACCAATTCCCTAAGAACTTGGCTCATTAAGTGTTGCCATGGATTGGGTCTTAATTTATGTTACCACTGTCCTGCTCTACTTCTAAGCTAGAAGCAGTAGTGGCAGCCCTTTCCATTTTGTCACCCAACTCCTTATGGACAGCATCATCACCAACCTTTTTCAGGGGGACCACAAGACTGAGGTATCCTTGTGTCCTAACCTCTTTTAATTTTCCTAGGTGTTTGACACATCACACACTTGTGCTTGATATTACATGTCTTTTCATCAATTTTTGACTGCATATTGACAACATAATCCTACCCTCAATTCAATACCAGAAACTTAATATGCTTATCCTGTAAATGTTAGTCCAAAACCAAAAAGACACACTCCAAAGTCTTTTCTTGTTTAGCAGTTTTAATTATGACTAACAGTTTTATCCAACAGTCTTAAGTATAACTAATAGTACTAATTATACTTAGCAGTATTAACATTTACCTTAGCAGTTTTAACTCTGTCTTCAATAATTATACAACAACATGCCTTTATTCATCACAAGCACACTAGAAAAGACTAGATAGACATGTGAGAATTCATGAGGATCCATATTTATGCATAATCCATGATTAAAAGTTAAGAACTGTTAAGCCTCAGTTTGTAGAATACTTATAAACCATCCTCTCAGTGAAGTAGATTACACTATTCCCCCTGGAAGTTGACATTTTGGGAAACATTAAAGTCAATTATGTCTCGGATGTAAGTCTCGGATGCTTACAATTTTCCCCCTTGATGGTTGCGAACTCTCTGAAGCATCATTGTTGTTGTAATTTATATACTCGATAAGTTTTGTCTAAGCCCAAATCTTGATATACAAAAGAATCCTTAACCTTTTTGACTTCAGAACCGTTAGTAGAGGAGATGAAGCAAGAATCTAGAACCACTGGTATTAATCAAGGTCTTGTGAAGGAATGTCATCGAAGAAACTTGAAGATTTTGCTCTAGATTGTGGAAGTATCTTTGTCTTGGAATAGCACAAAAATACCCGTGAGAAGTGCTGATTACATCTCAACCTTTGAATTCTCTGGCTAACTTTACCAACCTCGTATTCTGTCGACTATTGTTGTGATCACTTGGTGAAGTAAACCCGATATACTAAACTTGAAAATGAAGCGAAATCCCCTAAATTTGTTACTTAAGCTTGCACTGTTGTTGATTGAAGAACGGTGCAGAAGAAAATCTATAAGTACCTTATCATCCATCAAAAGTATAAGAAGTACAACACCTTTGAAATTACCACATCGAATCTGCGTGTGACACCTGAGTACTACAACGTAATACTTTAAGGATTAGTTATCCTGGTCTTCATCACCACCCCTTGAATTATGTGAAACTAGATAAATCCAAGTCTTGTAATCATACTGTATACATTCAAGCAGTCATCAAATCGATAGAAAATGAAGAAGTCTCGATGATGAATAAGTAGACACCTTCGTGGAAATCCCAACTTCAATCTCAATAGGATCCATTCAACTTCGTGATCACTTGTCATCGTAGTCCGAATCTCTAGCCGTTTGTCATTTATTGAATCTTTTTAGAATCGTTTTAGCGTTATGTATCATGTTTGTTGTTTGTTTGTTGTTGTTCAATTGTCGTTAAACTAGGACGAATGTTATTTTGAATGTCGTTAACGGATAAACATCGTCTAGTCTAACTTGTCGTGATAGCGTTTTATTCTCGGTCACGTCGTACCTTAAATGAAATAATCATGTAATCATAAGGCCCAATTTTCGGTTATTAAAATTCCAACCCAACTCGTTATTTATAAAACGCAGCCCCTCAATACCACAAAAGAAACTCGGCCCATTGTTGTGGTTATTACTTGGCCTTTTAAAATCACCAGCCCAACTCTATACATTAAGCACCGGCCCATGTGAGATGTTATTACCCGGTCTGCCACAGCCCATTTATAATAGGGATATAATACTCCTTAAATCCCTAATCTCTCTCACACTAACCCTAATCTCATACATACCTTGGTCACTACCACTGTTTTTCTTTAAAAAAATTTGATAGCCTCTCCCATCATCTTTGTTATCACTTCCATCTCTTTGATAATAAATAAAACCAACTAATCCTTTCATTATCACAATCTCAATCGTGAGATGATTTTAAACGAGCACCCAATCAGAAGAACTAAGACATCAAGATCTCTATAAAAGAGGTCTCGGGTAGGTTAATTGAATTGTGTTGGTATTTCTTTAAACGAAGTAAAGAGGGAATGGGACACTCTTGTCTTCGTTCTTTCATCATCTTCGTATAACAAAGAGGGGTATGACTCCTCACAGATCAATGATGATCTTTTCGTTTATGTTCTTGGATCTTTTGGTGGTCTTGATTTAAATGTAACACAAAACGAATGATAACTTGAGATAGTTAATTCTTTGTATTGATTCGAGTCTTGTGAAAGTTGAGATGGAGATGGGATATAATGATGTTGTTTGTTGTTGTGGGTATGAAATTGTTATGTTCGTGTCTGATGAGTTTGTTTGGGGTAATTAAGTGATGTTGTTGTTGATGTTTATGGTTCGAGTCTAGTCTTTCTTCTCTTTTCTGTTATTGGCTTTTGTCTAGACTCGGTTTAGACAAAACGCAACATTAAAATTAGACAAAACGCAGCATCAATAAAATTTTTGCCATAGTTTCTCTTCATAAAAATCATAGATTTTTCTTCAAAACGCAATGATAGAGTAGACAAAACGCAACCACAAAATGCAACCACCCAACAAAACGCAGCTGACTAGTCAAAACGCAGTTGACTGGTCAAAACGCAATGTCAGTACTTTTGTACTTTTTCTGGATCTGGGTTTTTCTTACATCAAAACGCAACCAAGAAAAACATAACAAACCCAGATCTGCTGTTTGACTTTTAAGCATAAAAATAATTATGATACCAGCAGAATCATAAACTGAAACACTGTTAAAAAATCAAATGAACAGTGACAACAAACAAATACATGATACGACACACCCTGCAGCTCTGATGCCAATTGTAGAGAATAAATGACATACAAGAACAAGAATTAAAACAGATCTAGAGGTATGATAAAGTGAAATAAATGTAAAGCCATATTATTAGAGATAAAGGTAAAGGAGATGGGAAGATGTGTGTGCTAGAGAGAGAACACACACACACACTTTTACAAAAGTAAACTTCACCCCTCCATGGAAGTATGGAGGGGGTATTTATAGTCCTAGTGACACACAACTATTGTACTTAGTCATTATTAGTCCTACGTGGTCAATCTATAATTAAACTCAATGGAATTCTGTGTTTGTCCACCATATTTAAGGCTAACCCAATAGTTTCATACTGTCATCTCCCAATTATAGTGTGTAACCTCTTGAGAGAGGTGGATCATCTGTTCTTACTATTTAGATGTCGTCCTAAACCTTGTCTTGAGCATCCACATCCCCCAATTGGTATATTGGCAACTGTGACCACTACCTGAACAATTCCCTGAAGGACTTGATCCATGAAGTGTTGCCATGGATTGGGTCTTATTTTGATGTTAGCACTTTCTGCTTGCTTCTAAGCTAGAAGTAGTAGTGACAGCCTTTCATTCTGTCACTCCAACTCCTTATGATAGCCTCATCACTAAACCTTTTTCAGGGTCTGGCTCAGGGGGACCAAAAAAACACGTATACTGAGGTATCTTGGTGTCCCGACCTCTTTTAACATGCCTAGATGTTTTTGATTCTTTTTAACACACTTTTGATATTACATATCCTTCCATCCATGCTTGAATATTGACAATAAGTAGCCTCCCCTTAAACAATGCTTCAAGGGGTAAGTATTTGCTCAACAGTTGTAACTTTGGCGCCCAACAGTACTAACTTTTGCCTGGCAGTAGTAATTTTCTGCCTAACAGTAGTAAGAGATATATAACAGTATTAACTTTGTCTTCAATAATTATACAACAACATGCCTCTATTCATCACAAGCACACTAGAAAAGACTAGATAGACATGTGAGAATGCCACGAGGATCCTATTCTATGCAATACCCAAAGAAATGTATTTTTGCATCTTCTTTGATTCATCATTGCCACCAAATCTGGATTTGATAGCATCCTACATCTCTTTAGCATTAGTTATCTTGTACAATTTTGCTAAATGGTCTTTTGGTAAAGCCATAAGCAAGGTGGTCCTTGCTTTTCTTTTTCTTTCTCTGGCTAATATTTCTTTAGCAGTTTTAGGAGGCAGAACCTTTATTACTCCATTTGTATCTGTTGAGACACTTACAACACCATTTCCTTTTTGTATGACTTCCCATATAGGATAGTCTGTATGGCTTAAGTAATGTTCCATTTTCATGGCCCAAATGTCATACTCACCTTTCTTCAGAATAGGGAGTTTAATAGTTGACACAGTGTGAGGGGCTTGTTGTGTTGGTGTTTATGGTGGTGGTGGTGGTGGATTTTCATCATCTGATCCTGCCATTGAATAGATCTGAAAGGTAAAGGTTTATAACTGATGTGTTTTGGTTCTTCTTACTCAGAGTTTCTCTACAAGCTCTGATACCACTTGTAGATCCCAACCTTAATAGATCTTTCTAGCCTGTTAAGGGTGGTTACAAGAGAAACAATGACTATGAACAATATAAGCTATGCGGAAACTAACTTATATTGCTAAGAAGAACAATGAATAAAATAGAACTTTGATTACTATTAATCTGCTAGGTTACAGATTACTAACTATTAATATTTGTGAAACTTGTGTATGAAACTTATATTTCTAATTAGTGTTGTAGGGTTCCTTTTATACACCAAGGAAAACCCTAATGGGCTTACAAAATGTGTGAAGAGATAATGCATATCTATTCCTATAATAACTCATGCATATCTCCTAACAGTACTAACTATTATATGCTAGCAGTACTAACTTACTACTAACAGCACTAACTATACTGGCAGTACTAACAATGTACTGGCAGTACTAACTATTTATAACTAACAGTACTAACTACTTAGTCTATTTTCTTGAATCTTTAGCATTCTTCACCAGCAGCACTAAGTAGAACTGGCAGTAGTAACTTGTATAAGTAGCAGCACTAAGTTGTAGAAACTTCTGAAACCCAACAATCCTCCCCTAAACATGATGTTCACTTGTTAACCTTCATGTTTCTTCAGTTTGAGCTTCTTGAACACTAGGAGGATGTATCCAAACACACTGCTACTCTTTAATCTGCTTTTTGATGAACTTGAACTCTTTTGTTACTTTGTAAACTTGAAATTCTTTAGCTTCTAGTCTTTGGCACCATCACAGCATCTCAGCAACTCAGCAACACAGCTACACCAACTAAGTTGGCTTTGTAGTTTTTGGCAAACTACCAGCCATAAACGGATTTGATATTTCTTTACCAGTAGCCGTTTGCTCTGGAATAGCCAATGCTTCATTGCAATAACAAGGTGCATTGATAACCATATAGTTTTGAGTAAACTATCAACTATCAACGGATTTGAGATGTCTTTACCAAGAGCCGTTTGCTTTGGACTAGCCAACTCTTTACTGTGAAGCATGGTGAGTTGATTACCATATAGTTTTTGGCAAACTATCAGCCATTAACGGATTTGAGAAGTCTTTACCAGAAGCCGTTTGCTCTGGACTAGCCAGTTCTTGATGTCTGTTAGACATGGTGAACTGATGACCATTTGTTGTGTGGTTATAAAACCAACACTTAAAGATCCTTCTCACTTCCATCATGGCTTCCAGATTCATCAATTTGCTTTTGAATGAATCTAAGTAAATCAAAAACAGCTTCACTTTCAGATTCAGCTATCAATCTCAAAGCCAACATCCTCTCAAGAGTTTCCTTTGTAAGTGGATACCTTCTTTCTGCTAGCATGTAAAACTCAGTTCCATCTTCTAGCACCAAGATATGAACTCCACAATTATCATAGAAATTCCAACTCTTAAGAATCCATTCTTCTTGATTCTTCCAAAGATCATCTTCTGCATTACAGCAGTTAGCAGCAGCAACATATTCTTCTTCAGTTGTTGAGTTAGCTACTATAGTCTGCTTCTTACATTGCCATAAAATCAACCTCTTAGCAAGAAATTGACAACCTCCTATTGTGAATTTCCTGTCAAGGCTAGCTCCAGCATAATCACTATCTAAAAAAGCTTCCAAGTCAAATGGTGAATCCCTAGGATACCAAAGGCCCAATTTAGGTTGGCCTTTTAAGTATCTAAAGATCATCTTCACAACATGAAGATGTGAGATTTTAGGTGTAACTTAGAACCTTGCACAAGTACAAACACCAAACATTATGTCAGGCTTAGAAGCTGTTAAGTACATCAATGAGCCAATCATTGATCTGTATAAATGAACATCTACAGCTTCAGCTTCTTCATCCTTAACCAATGCCTTATTAGTCTCTATTGGAGTGCTTGTTGTCTTTACAGTGGCAAAATCAAGCTTCTTCAATATTTCAGCCACATATTTGTCTTGGCTAATTAAGATTCCACCCTCTTTCTGTTGTACTTGCAATACTAAGAAGAAAGTGAGTTCCCCTATAGAACTCATCTGGAATCTCTTGTGCATCAAACCTTCAAACTCATCACATAGGGACTTCTTAGTTGACCCAAAGATGATATCATCAACATGCACCTGTACTACATATCACCTTTGTCCTTCTTGATGAACAAAGTCTTATCTATAGTGCCTCATCTAAATCTATTTTCAATTAAGTAGGTAGACAAGGTCTCATACCAGGCTCTAGGAGCTTAATAAGCTTTTCTACCTTATACACTTTGTCAAGGAACTATGGATCTTCAAAACCAGGAGGTTGGCACACATATACCTCCTCTTTAATAGTACCATATAAAAAGGCAATCTTTACATCCATCTGGTACACAATAAACCCCATAAATGATGCATAGGCAAAAAATAACCCGATTGCTTCTATCCTAGCAACAGGAGCAAAAACCTCATCATAATCAATTCCTTCTTCTTGGGTATAACCTTGTGCAACTAGTCTTGCCTTGTTTCTCACTACAATGCCTCTCTCATCCTTTTATTTCTAAAGACCCATTTTGTTCCAATGGCCCTTTTGTCATTAGGTAGATTAACTAGTGTCCAAACCTTTTGAAGTTGAAATTGTAGAAGCTCCTCTTACATTGCTTCTATTCAGCTTAGATCTTCTAGAGTTTAAATCACTTTCTTGGGTTCCATTTGAGAGAGAAAACAAGTAAATAATATTCTATATCTTTTTGAGTGTTGGGTTCTCCCACTGCTTATTAATGTAAACAAAACATGAGCATGTTCATAAAATCTTGGTCATCTCCTTGATAAAATAGCTAATTAAAGTCTCCAATGATCTGGTCCCTTTAGAGGTCCTTTCAATGTGTTGTGGAATATGACTACATTTATGGTTGTTTCAAGTGTGAAAGGTCAGCATCTGCACCTAGCTCATTATCATATGCATTACCTAAAAATTCCAGTAACATCCATGAGTCACATTGCAAATAGTAGAAGTGAAATGCATTTTTGAAAGGAGAAATTGTCAAATAGATGTCCCAAATGCCATTAGAACTTTAGCAGCAATTAACTGGTGATGATAAATCATCATAGAAAAAATTGTCCCAGCACACAACATTTGTAACTAACAATATTAATACTATTAGTGCTGTTAAGATATGCAGTCTGCTTTTCTTGTTGAAGTAGCCTTTCAAACTCACTTCTTGTGGCTTGATCATCCTCCCCATCTTTATCTGAAGCTCCACTTTCATCCATTTCAGTAGGCTTCTATTCAGCATCTTCTTCACTGACCTTAGGGTCTTGAGAGATTAATGGATTAGTTGTGGCAGATAGGATTTAGGATGTTATCTTGTTCATCTTCTTCTCTCAGCTGACCTAAACAATGTTATCTTTAGTTCCTACAAACCATTAGTTTTGATTGCCTGCAACAACTGCACATAGTCATAGATATTCAAAGAATCGACACATCAAAAAAGCCGGCTGGTCATTTCATGTCACATTAGGTGTATTTTCAAGAAATCTAATGTTTATGGTCTCTTCAACTATCCTGGTCCTCTTGTTAAATACTCTCATGGCCTTGCTAACTATAGAGTACCTAACAAAAAATCCCTCATCAGCTTTTCCATCAAACTTGCCTAGATAGATCGGTATTTAAGATGTAACAAGACACCCAAAATGTCATGAATCTAAGACTATATTTACACATAAACAGCAAGCATATGAACGGCCTTCCAGCCCAAAAGTGGTTGGCAACTTAGAGTCAACTAACATAGTTCTTGCAGCCTCTATCAGTGTTCTATTCCTCCTCACAACAACACCATTCTTATGAGGAGTCCTAGCAACACTACATTCCCTCTTAATCCCCTTCATTTCACAGAACTGATTTACTACACTATTTTTGAACTCAGTTCCATTATCAAATCTGATAACTTTTACTTTATGGTCTAGTTGATTTTCTATTTCTATTATGAAGGTCTTTAATATCCCACTAGTCTCATCTTTAGTGGCCAAAAAGAATACCCAAGAAAATCTACTAAAGTCATCAGTAACAACTAGGCAATAAGACTTTTTCAGTAAACTCTTAACATTTGTAGGACCAAATAGGTCCATATGAAGCATATGTAAGGGTTTGCTGATTGAGTTCACAAGTTTGGTCTTACAGGAGGCTTTGTGTTGCTTTCCTTTCTGACAAGCAACACAAGAATGATTATTTTCAAAAATCTTTGAGGGTAAACCTCTTACAAGGTTTCCCTTAACCAGTTTGTTAATATTTTTGAAGTTAATGTGCCCAAGCCTCTTGTGCCATAAATTGGATTCCTCAATTGTGGCCTTAACAAAGAGGCAAGTTAAACCTTTAGTGGGAACAACAATCTTTAGTTCAAAACTGTAAATGTTATCCTTTCTTGGAACTCTCAGCAAGACTTGACTTTCATCAAGTGGCTTAAAGTCAGAAGATAAGACAAGACATTCAGTGTCAGTAAAAAGAACATTATTCTTTTTTGTCACATATTTGTGACACACTAAACAAGTTATACTTAAGCTCCTTACAAAAGTACACATTATCAAAATCTAATGTTCCTGTTTTAATTTTACCTTTTTTAGAAATTCTACCTTTACCATCTCCAAAGGAAACAAAGCCACCATCATAATCTTTATATTCAGTAAGATAGCATTTGTTTCCAGTCATATGCCTTGAGCAACCACTGTCAATAACTCCTTTTTCCTTGTACTCCTTCTGCTGTAGGTTTCCCTGCACATAAAATAAGAGAATTATACTCTTTTGGGGATCCAAGCCATTATAGACTTGGATCTGCCTCGTGCATCAATGTAAGAATATTTCTTGAAAGTATTTGATGCACTACTGTTTTTGGCTTTCCAAACCCAACATGCTGAGGCCTTAAAAGCATTAACCCATTTTCCCTTGTTTTCACTTACTACTGCTCTATCCTTAGCAGTAGTATCTTTTACCTTGACAGTATTAACCTTTTTATTGAAAATACTATTTTTGTATTCTGAATACTTCTTAAATGGCCTTATGACTTGTGAATATCCCTTTTTATAAGCATTTGATATTGGTATGATGATTCATAGTTGGTTTTAAGCCAGCAATATTAACTAGTTTGACAGCAGTATTAACACTTGCACCAGCAGTATTAATTTTGCCAGACTTAGTTAATACTGCTTATGGAACAAATCTTCTATTAGTGTGAGGGTGAGTCATTTTATTAGCAAAGTTCTTGTGATTCACCCTACTTGAGTTGTTCTACACTGGTCTTATAACCTTTTTATCACACACATAATGAAGATGCTCAAAACTACCACAAACAAAACAAGCTTTATTAATCATTTTAAAGTCACTTCCTAGTCTTTGGGTCATAAGATTGTTCTAGTTTCTTTGGTTCCCTCTAGGATAGTGTTTGTTTTGTTTAGGTGTTTCTACCTTCTCTACTGTTTCCCTAGCAGACTTAACAAATTTTATCTTTTCAGTGCTAGGTCTAACAATTTTATCCTCAACATTAGGTATAAATTCTACCTAACTATCATCATCAGAATTCCAATCCTCAATGACTGGTGGTCTAAAGTTGTTCTTCCTAACAGTTTTAGGTTCTACTGCATCACCATTACTTTTTACTTCAGCAGACTCATGATTTGACTCAACTGTCTTAACATTACTAGGTGTAACAATAGTAGTAACATCCATATTCTCACTTTTAACTATTTCATCCATAAACGTTAGATCAGGTTTGAAGGGAATGAAGTTCCCTGTATAAGGTGGGGGAACTGCATGATATCCCTTATCAGATTTGGACTTATTATACTCCTGATTTTCTAACATCTCAGATGAATTCACAAAGCTTTCTACTGCAGGAGAAGCTGCAGTAGAAGAAGCTGCATTATATCCTAGTCCAGTTTTAAACTTGACACTAACTTGACTTTCCAGCAAATTGTTCAAAGATTTAGATGAATTTTGAAACTTCTCTAATGTTAGTTTTAACTCATCTCTCTCTTTTTCTGCTTTTTCCAATTTCTTTTTGTTTTCAACTAAAGCATTATCTCTTAGTTTAACTTCAAGGTTTAAAACATTAATGCTTTCTTCATACACAACCTCATTTTTCTTATAGTGAGCTAGTCTAGCTTCTACCGATTCTAAACCTGCTTTATAATATACTAAATTATATTGAGACTTTTTGTAATCTAAAGACAAACTATCATATTGTTCTTTGAGAGTAACATAAGCTTTTATACATGATTTAGAACAAGAATCTACCTCAGAATTTGAACTAGATTAAATTGAATTGAGACTTTCGTTTTTGATGAAAAATTTCCTTCACTCATACTTATATGTTATTTTCCTGTACAAAATGCTGCATAAAATCCTGAGAATTATCAATTCAATCATATGACTCAAAACTGACGCGAATTAATCTAAACAATTTATTTTAAATGTTTGAATTTGGTTCTAAAAACCAGATAATTCCCCTACACTTATTTTTTTGCAAAATACCTTTGATTTCAAATAAGATAGAGTTACAAACAAACAAAGCATGATTACAAACTAATTCAAACATAGTAAAAAAATGATAAAGAATCAAATCACACAAGACACTCCTAATATGTGGGAAAAATAAATATTGGGTTGCCTCCTAAAAAGCGATTTTCTTTATTTATGAGTCTTGTAGTTAGACTCGAAGTCACACATTCTTATATGACTTCTCCTTCATCGTCCATTTCTCCTTTATTTTTTGTAAGAGCATGATGCTCATTTTTAAAGTCCTTGCTTCTCCATTGGTCAAACTCTATTTCCTTTTTCCTGGTGGAGTTTTATCCTCTCTTCCCATTCTAGGACTAGTCTATTCACAGTCACAGTGGGGGCTATAGGTTCTATGTTGTTCTTGACTCATCTCTCTATCTCATCGGGGGATTCAGGTATCCTGTGGAAGCTTATCTTACTCTTTCCAGAACTTAGGGTTATGGCGCCCTTGTCAAACTTAATCACGGCCTTAGTTGTTGTTAGGAATGGTGTTCCTAAGATGAAAGGTCTCTTTTTATATTCCTTAATGTCAAGAATCACAAAGTCCACGGGGTACACATGTTCAGCGATCTCTACCAATATGTCCTCAGCTATCCCTAAAGGTAGATATACAAGTGGCTCGCTAGTGAGAGTCTAATTTCTGTCTCAGCATGCCTTTCGTCAGTAAGTTTCATGTAAGTAGAGTGGGGCATGACATTTACATCGGATCCTTGATCGACAAGGGCATTTACGTGTTTAAGTCCTCCTATGCTGCAAGGTATTTCAAAGTTTCCTCCAATGTCCTCCTTCTTTGCTATCTTTTTCTTGAGGATCGCTTCATAAACAGGCCCCCTAGGTAACACATTATATGTCTTTCCTTTTTTCTTTCCAGCTCGGGCTCCTGACAAAGAGTCATTAAACCTTTTATTATCAACTAGTCTCTTAATTAGCTTTTTATTAATCCTATACTTTAGATAATACTCTACAGGCCGAGAACTGGGCGTTTCCACTACTTCTTCATTCTTAGGGTTTTTTATTTGCGTTTTTGTCCCTGCTTTCAGCTCCATTCTTTGTCTCGGCCTCCTTTACTGACACCTTCATATCTTGTCCGTTAGTTTTTTTACTATCATCGTCGGGTGCTACGTCATACATGTCATTTTTTTCTTCCTCTTCTCTGATGAGGGAGATGGAGTTTATGTTGTTGGTGATGGGGGATTTGGCCTCTTCTCTAATCATTACTTTTTCAGGGGCCCTGCTGGTCGTAAGTTCCTTAAGAAGCCCGAACATTCCAGTCATCCTACCATTGATCTCCTCGTGTTGCTTTAAAATGGCACTTTCAAATCTCTTCATTCGTTCAGTGTTTACTTCTATGTAGTCCCGTACTTGAGCCTCGAATGTGGTTCCTAATGCTTGTGGCTGAGGGTTTTGACCTGTACTTTTACGAAAAGCGAAGGGGTTAAGCTTTAGCAGTTGGTTTTGTGGATGAGAGTTCGAATAGAATGCTTTGACATAAGCTTGAGGGGTGTGTGTTGAGCTTGGCGTAAGTGTCGGTCATGACCCCTTTAATTAGAAGTTAATTTGATCTTCAAGCTCAAGAAGTCTTTAGTCAGGTATCTTTGAGGTGCCTTAAGGTGTGGAAATAGCCTTGACTGGCTTGGCGAATACTTTTTTGTCATTCCAACCCTCATGGTCGTAGAGAGCGAGGTTCTCATTCATTTCCCAACATTCTTTGGCATTCTTATTACGAAGTTTGCCGCCGACGGCACGGTCAATCTCGCACTTAAGATGGAAAGAGACATGATCATAAAAAATTTGGATTTGAAGCCAATGATCGATGCCATGGTAAGGGACTTTTTGTAGTAAGTCCTTAAAATGAGTCCATGCTTCAGATAGAGATTCTCCATGATGTTGTTGGAACATCAAGATATCATTGCGGAGTTTTGCGGTCCTTCCTGGTGGAAAGAATTAAGCAAGGAAACGAGTAGTAAGATCCTCCCATGTGGTGATGGATCCTACTGGAAGACGTTCAAGCCAATTGCTAACTTGATCGCGAAGGGAAAATTGAAATAAACGCAGGCGCGTTCTTTCCCTGTTTTCACCATCAAGGTCAAGTGAGTCTACTAGTTTTAAGAAATCCTTGAGGTGTTGGTTTAGATCCTCGGATCGAAGTCCGTGGAATAAGCATCCGTTTTGCACCAACTGGATGGTGTTAGATCAAAGAGGTACCATGTTGTTCCCTACGGGGAGCTCAATGATATTCCTGTAGCCCTCATGGCTAGGTTTGGAGTAGTCTCTAAGAGTATGGATAGGATTCTTGTTTCCCATGGTGGTTGACGAGAAAGGGTTATGAAATAATTAACACAAAGAAAAGATAGACTACGAGAAAGCTACTATGCAGAAATTAAATTCTTACTTGAAAGGATTCAAGTAGAACTAAGCTAAACTATGATCAAAACCTAACTATTCCCCATGCAGCGGCGCCAAAAACTTGATGCGGTTGTCGTAAGGGACTTCTACAAGAAGTTTTACAACTCCCTAGGCAGAGTACCAAACCATTGTAGTAGTAGTATAGGCAAGACTCAGGGATTGTAATTATTCTCTAGGGGAATAGTTTGGGAAGTCTTGATCAGGATCTAACATAATTCTAAGGGTTAAGAGATGATTCTTTTTGTATTTTTATATTTTATAGAAAGCATGTAAATCATATGGTTGAGAGATTTGGTTTGGTTTTAGCTATTAAACTAAATAATAAACTACAATAATGGTGAAAACAATATAATAAAAGATTGTATTCATTTGATCATGTATTACTCCCTAGATTGCTTCTCCTAGTGTTGTTGCTTTGTCACACTTGTGATGATCTATGTAATTATTTCCTAAGTCATGAACGGATTACATGAACCCGCCGTCTATTTAATATTCCGTTAAGGCAACGAGTAAGTAAGGTAGTATGAAGACTATTACAAGGCCCCTAAGAGTATATTAAATGCATGTGAAATATATTAAGAGTGGATCAACCATATTAGGGGGCAAGGTAGTATGAAGACTGTTACCCGATGGTATCCTTTCTACACAATAATGTTTCCCTTGACATATCAACATCGATACAGACAAAAGCTGGTTTTCTAAAGCCTAACATGCACATCCATCACAAGAAGCAACATCACTAAGATCTACATTCTAGGTTTCATACAATCATAAATGAACACAATTGGGAGTTTAGCCAAGCATGTTAAAGATAAAGCAAGAATAATAATGAATCAAACAACAAGACATATTGAATGATTAAGATAATATTACTTGATTAAAACATGAATTGAAGGAGTTATAATAGGGTTTTGAGGCTCTAAAATCATCTTAATAAGCTGTTAAACGAACTAGGGTTCGTCTCCCTTTTTTACTTTAAAGTTACACACTTAAAAACCAAAAAACGGATTTGTATATATAGATAAATCGCTGTGACGGTGTTACGTTTTAATCGTGATGCCGTCATGAAAGAGAATATTCTAGATCTTCGGCTGGGTCGTGCGAGCTGATGCCATCGTGAAAGGTTGTGACGTCGTCACGAAGTGAGTTGTGACGGAGTCGTGTAGAACTGGTGACGTCGTCTCCAGCTGCTGAGAACATAATCTTAAGAGATGTTGGTGTAGGTCTGCAGTCTTATCCTTTTCTTTTCTAAATGAGCCCAAGTCACGTGTATTTCCTCCAAATGCTTTCTAATGACTTACCCCCCTGTCCGACTTAAAGGTCTCCCCTTCGATCTCAAATGGGATCTTCTCCCTAATTACACTATAAGATCTTTGAATAGTTTCGAGTGCCGTAAAATCATCTTCGGGATGATTACCAGTATGGGAATCCGCCACACGAAGGCCTACACCCTTCGCGGGAGGCCTTCGATGAAACTAGAGCAAAGGTCAAATAGTCAAACCCACGTTCTCCATCTCTATCAAGGTCTTTCAGCCAAAATAGAGATCATGGTACACAAACCCAAGATTTACCCCTTAAATCGCGGGACACCCCCACGATCACCGGTCTATGTGCTAAGCCTTATCCCATCTCATTTCTACACCTATAAATAGATGATATGGGCTTCGGGTATGGCTAGAACTTTACACACGCTTACTTATGGTATCATACTTTACCAAATACAAAGCACATACTTACTCTCATGCCGAAGGTAATTCGCAAGGACACCCCCTGCGCTTCACTTAACGTAGTGTTTTCATTTGTGTTGACACAGGTTATTCAAGGCTTGGCAACTCAGCAATCACCTAAAGAACCCTTCGATCTCATCGAAGCCTAATCGTGCCTATATTTGCATAATCAGTGGTGCCATCTGTGGGACCGCAACAATTAGTCACGTCCTAACCAAGTCAAATAACCTCAAAACCACTCTACCTACTTTTCTGGCATGACAAGCGGAAGAGAAATGATGCCACCACCGGGTTTCTCAACACCACCTCAGATACCAAACATTACCACTAGCGAAAGACCGCCTATAACTACTACCGTGTTTGCCGCCACTACTCCTGAAAACACGCCATTTGCATATCATGCTTCCACATCGACTGATCTTAACCCTACGATTAGTCCTACCTTTTTGGAGGAAAATTATGAAATCCTTGAATCTCTCCTAAGAGAACGACGAAGGCAGATACGTAATGAAGATCTCCGAACTGAACTCGAATACTTCAGTGAGGACTATGATGAAAAGCGAGAGATGGAACCAAGGCCAAAGCCCCACAGGGAAGCTACTCCAACCCTCCAGTTAAGGTCCCCTAGGGTTCGTAGACAATGAGAAAGAGTTATGGGATTCGAGGACGCACTAAACAGGAGGGGAAGGAATGAAAACAGGGGGGAGAATCTTCCCCTACTTTTGGTGGCTCACTTGGGAAGGAATGAAAATAGTCAACCCCTACGGTAATCTTTAATGTTGATCCCAGTTAACTTCTATTGATCAAATTCCTTAAGCTTGTTTAAGGTTTAGTTATGCTGGATAAATCTAACACAACTTAGTTTTGTTCTTCTTATCAAGTGCGTATTCCATGTCTCCTGCAAACTTAAACATTCAAATGCTAAAGTTATATGAGTATTTTTATAATGCTTCATAGTTTATGTTACCTCTGTTTTTCATGTGCAACCATTTTATTTCTTTTCCTACATGAACGCACTACAGCAGCCAGAATTAGCGCGACCGACAAATTTTGTACGACCATTGTGATTACTTCTTTATTTTTGTTGACCATACGACTTGCCATTAACATAAGATATTAGTCCTCCAAAGTGAACTGTTATTGCACCGTTAGTCCCTACAACTTTAATTAACAACTGTTAAGCATTTAACTTGGATTTCAATTACACTGTTAGTCCTTGTTTGTGTTTTAATCAATCGTTAATCATTTTAAGTTAAAAGTGTAGTAACCGTTCATCCTTTTAGCTCACCAATCGTTAACAAGAGTTTCAATACTTCAAATACAACAACGATTTCACCAACAACAATTCTATTTTCACGATTTCTTCTTGATTTAGTAAAATCTCGCGAAATACTTATTTATTTTCTCAGTTTAATCAAGAGTTGTAAAATACCGTGAACTAGAATTCCGTACTCAAGTCACAACAACAATCACTTTACCTACTTAAGATCACAAATCATTTTCACTTCATAATTTTCGATAAAATAGAAACGAAAGATACTTTATCTTCGTATTCGAATTTGGAAGAACAACAAATGCAACTAATACAAGACAAAGCAAAAGAAAGTTGCATGGTATCTTTTTGACGACTTCGTTCACACCTCAAGCTTCTTTCAAACAACGACTTAAAAAGAACTCGAACTGAGGAAGGATTCAAACGGGCATTTGCGACACTCTTTCGTCAAATAGTTGAGATCTTCACAAGCACAATGTTCCTAAATGTGGATCAATTTGAAAAACAACTTGACAAAGAAGAATTTTAGGAGATTGAATCCATGGCTGCTTTTAAAGTACTCGAGACACAGTTTCATAATTTCATCAAGTCACAGACTTATTTGGATGATGAATATGTTGTAATGACACGCAAGTACTTTCTAGAAATACACTCAACTAGATTCGAGGATTTCCGTGATCACTGATCCAACAAATTGAATATGTTTTGAAAGTCGATTGATAAAAGAGCACTCATTAAAGAAGAGTATGACAGACTGGGTGAATGTGATAGACAAATGCTGACAACAGAGGGTGAGGTTGATTCAAGTAAAGCTTGGATGCTAGTATGGTTAACACAGAAAGCAGTGGGACAGCATCAAGAGAGCAAGATACAAACAGCAGACCATGGAATGATGCACATGCTAATGATGCAGATATCAGACCCATATATGATGAAGAGCCAATGGCTGAGGTACAATTGATTGCTGATCATAATGTATTTGTTATAGGATAACATCATCAAATGAGCAACTGATTTAATATGAAGGAGAGGTTGACCAGAATGCTGAACAATGTCATGACACATGTCCTTTGTCTGCAAAATTAACTGATAATCAGACAACTGAACTCTCAAATCAATCTCTCGAATCTAAAAATATTTGTCTCAAAAAGACCGTGGCCCAGTTTTAAAAATATTTTTCAAAACTCGAAGCACATTGTATTAATCTTGAATTACAATTGCAAAGCAATGTTTTAAAATCAGGGCAATAGAGTCAAGTTTTGAATGAGAAAAGTAATGAAGTCAAGGTTAAACATGACATAGATGTAATTGAAACAATAAACATCGAATTGGAACATAAAGTGGCTACATTACTTAAGGAAAATAAGACTTTGAAAAGGCATTAAAAATAATTGTCTGATTCTATTAAGACAACAAGAGCTAAGACTATAGAACACACAACTTCTTTGATTGCTAAAAATGATGAATGCAAAGCTCAACTTCAGGAACAGGGGTTTTCCATTGCAGCATTAAAAAATGAGTTAAGAAAATTAAAAGGAAATAGTATGAATACTAAGTTTGCAAAATCATCAATCTTAGAAAAACCAGTGTTACAACCACACAGAAACCAATCAGTTGTTAGACAACCGACTGCGTTTAAGTCTGAACGACCTAGAATTTCAAAGCCACGATTTTCCTCCCAAGTTGATGTGAATAACGATTTGTCAAAACCAATCACTATACATTATTTTCCTAAGGGGAAAGAACCTGCTTATGCAAAACCTCATCACATGATTGCACCTGGCTCATCTAGGTATAGATCAAATGACATGGTTCATAATCACTACCTAGAGGAAGTTAAGAAACAGATACAGGAAATAGGCAGGAATTCCAAAACTAGTGTGATGCCTTTTGCTAGATCACAAAGCACATCTAATGATTGCAACCCAAAACCTAGGAGCAATACTCAAACATCTAGGAATTGGCCTGCATCTAAGAGTAGTTGCGTAATGAAAAAGACTGTGCCCATAGCAGACCACTATAGGAATTCTAGCAATTTTTCTGACTCCAAACATTTTGTTTGCTCGACATGTCAGAAATGTGTCTTTAATGCAAATCATGATGCTCGTGTAACAAAATTCCTGAATGAGGTCAACTCGCGTGCTAAGATTCCATTCAATAAGACAACAAACAAAAACAAACCCGTATAGCAAATAAGTGTTGCAAAGAAACCAGAAAGACAGATCCCAAAAGGACATAGGTTTTCAATCAAAAAGACTTCTGTTGTGCATGAGAAAACAATGACTCCTAGATCTTGTCTTAGGTGGAAATCGACGGGTAATATTTTCAACAGTGTTGGTCTTAGATGGGTTCCAACTGGAAAGATATTCACCTCTAGCACAACCACGGTTGACAGTGAACCCCCACATGGTTCCAATACATATCACTAATCTTCATGAATGTATACAAACTCTTGATTCAAGTGCAGGTACATCCATCAATGTTCAGGAGGAACAAACTCTTGATATGAATGAGGTTACTCCTTTCAATCTAAAGAAGGAAAGAATCAAGGTGTGGTAAAAGAAAATGTGATATCTGGAAGACCAAGGTTACATTGGATAGCTTTGATACAAGAGATATATGCTAGACAAAATTCCCAGGGGATTCGAAGTTTACTTACTTCTTGATTTTTATTTTATTTTATTTTAATTTTTCTATATAAAATATAAAACCTATAAAACCAAATACAAAAATATAAAATTTCAAAAAGAAAAATACAAAATCAGAAAAACATAAAATTTCCAAAAAGAATCTTCTTGCCATCTCTTGGAATATATAACATTTACGTGCCTAGAAATGTCGATTAACATTGACACGGGTGTGTAAATGAAGTTCGAGCAAGAGTTTCAAATGCTTTCAAAACATGTCATTTCTATTTTTTCTTTATGACTTGTAATCGCTCTCAGATTGCAACTCGGACCCGAACGACAAAGGAGAGTGTACGTTTCAGTGCACTTATCCTTAGCGTTAGAAGAGAAGTCTTCTAACATGATGTTTTTCAAAAAGTTGAACACAATTTTTCAAGAATTTCTCACTGACGATTCATAAAATTTTAGTTTAAAGACAATTTCTTCTACATTGGTGTCATTTTCAATTGAGTCATTGTTTGAGGAGGAGTTTTTCAATATGTAGATGTTTTAATTTATTTTGATACTTTTTATTACTTAAATTCTTTGGGTATTCTAAACATTTACATATAGTCTTAATTTCAACATCAAGTAATATTATGACTACTCAATAAATTGTATGTTATAAGATAATCAATGTCTTAGCAAATTTTTCAAGGGAAGTTATTCATGACAATTCATAATCTTTTCAAAATTATGTGCTCGACACTAGCTCAACCTTAATTTTATATTCATTTTACAACTTGGTATCATTTTCTTTTGATGTTGTCAAACATATGTAAAATTGAGGGGAGCAAGAAGAAAAAGTTCCACATAATTCATGCTGAAACATTTTTCTACCCAATAGCTTTTTCAAGACAAATTTTAAAATAACATGGTTTCAAAAAAAATAAGTGAATTAGTATTTAAAATAAGGGGAGAAATGTAATTAAAATGTGATCTTGAAAATAATAAGTGATCTAATCGACTCAAAGCACTTTGAAGTCATAATGCTTTATACTCTTCGAAAAAGGTTTTATGGTTACGATCTTATACCCAACAACATCTTAATTTCACAACGATTCTAAAGTCATAAGATGGTTAGGTTAGGTATTAGTCCTATGATCCAACCAGAATCAGAGGGATCTACCCAAGGACAATCCATAGTTAGAAATAGCAGTCCTTAGGTATGATTGGAGATGAATGAGAAACAAGAATAATGTCGACTAAGATTTGAGGTTACACTGGAACAATGCAACAGGTGTTAGTAATGACGTCTTGGTAAGCATTGAAGGGGTTGAAGAATTAAAAAGAAATGTATGGATAAAGGGTGAAAAGAAAGAAGCCCTTCACACAGATTTAGGCAGAAACTGGGCCAATACATAATCTATCATATTCACAAAGATGAATTCTGATATTGAAGACAAAACATCATGGACCCAGTGATGCACTGCATAACCCTTCCCAGCCATTCGAGTTTCTCTCAAAAGAGACTTGTCTCATTTTTCACGGAGATACACATGACTTCTATTGACTTTCTCACTCCGAGTTAGTTGATATTGAATAGGTAGCAGTCTGCTCTAGCCTCCGATTACTAAAACCAAAACACATAATAGAGTCTAGAGCCAAGAGATCAATAAATAAATCTCTTTGGACACATACCAGACATACACTTGTCGAACCCCAATAAAGTTCACAAGTGTTACAGAGTCATACGCTTTCCTTGTTGATTTGCCCGGGACCATTCAGAGTGATACTCTTTAGTATTTCACAGTGATGAATGGAAATCCTTCCAGAGTCAACTTCAAACAGCTCTGCGGTAGGTGACTTGCAAGATTCTATATGAATCAAGCTTGTGTCAACTGGATATCGATTTGGTCCAGTAAATGAATTGACGACTCAATCAGAAAGATAGTGACTATCTAATTCACTCATATTGTGTTATCTGCTTTGAGACGTTCCAGTATTGGGAACTAGCAAACGCTGGTGAATTGAATTACATCTATGTTAGAGATCCTATGCTTTGGAGCTGGAATACCCTGTCCAAGGAGATTCTTTGAATCTACCTGATCATAGGTACAATATTTATACTATAAAATAGTCTTACAGAATCGGAGGTTTAAATGCAACGAATTCGGACGATATGACAAAAGCCATATTCGTCCATATCTGTTGTTTATTACTAACTTTAAAATGCAGGTACAAACGACGGTGTTGCATCCTCATTCCAGCAGAGTCGAATTCACTACCACATGCTCATGCTCAAACTACAAAGACATATTATAAGCATCAAGATTCAAGAATCATGAAAGCTCCAGGATTAAAGACAAAGACTTTCGCAAACTCTGATATACAAGATTTTCCTTTAAGATATCAAGTCTATTCAAGGGAGATTGTTAGCAAGCTTTCAAGATGATGCATAGTATGAGCATGTTGGTCAAGACACAAGATCGCAAGGTGGCAAAGACGATCAAGACAAACAAGGAAAAGATTTAAAGATCTTGAAATCAAAGACGAAGTCGAAAGACAATGACAAAGGCTAAAGATCAAAGATCACACAACATGAAGGAACAAGCCTACAACATAATAAAGACCAAAGATTCAAGAACTCAACGACAAAGCAATCTCAAGAAGTTCAAGGAAGCAAGATTCAAGATCTCACCTCAGGAATTCAAAGACCTCACATTAGGGGAGATTGTTAGCCTCAAAATATGTCTTTGAACATGGAAGCTCAGAATCTGCAGGATAGCCTCACGTTAGGGGAGATTGTTAGCCTCAAAATATTAAGCCAAACAAGGAAGCTCGGTTACGAATCATGAAAGCTCAGTCTTTACTTAATTATATGTTGTAATAGGCTAGAAATGGTAAACAGGCTCGTTTATGTAATCTAATTGTTCATGTGTATCGGGCTTAAGCCCAACCAAAACCCGAGCCTGGCTCGTAGAAATACCCTAGGTGTCCTAATGCTTAAGGGAGTATAAATACCCCTCTCTAAGTGTGGAGAGGGTGTTGGTTCATTTGTAAACTTTATTATTATAAGTTATTTCTACTTTTCTCTTTCTTTATGTCTCTGTTTCTCTCTTTACATCTCTCTAATATTCTCATATTTCTTCTCTTTATACTTGAATGCATGTTCAATATGAACGTGTAAGTGATTCTTGGTACTGAAAAGTTTGCATCAATCCATAAGCTGAAAATGCAGAGTTAACACAACTAAAGCTAATGTGTACCTGCTAGCTCGGAGGCAGCCATTCTTATATAAACATGTTGACCTCTATTTAACTTTCTGATATCCATCAACTTGTCTTTTTGCAGCATTCGTATTGTTGTATCTATTTAAGATATTTAATGTATGCGTATTCAGCAACACTTTCATAAATCAATATCCAAGTTTTAGATTAAGAGGGTAAAAAATGTTTTGTGCTGTTATATGTCATTAAAGAGCTTGAAACTTGTGTGGTTTACTCGTACATATTTCACATACCTCCTCCATCTTCGCATACATGAGGCTAGTCGTTGTGCGACTCTATGCATTTTCCAGTGGGTACAAAAATGGGTCAAATGGGTAATTGTTAAGTGGGTTCCACATCGAATGTATCTTCAGATCAAAGAAAACCGAATATATTTCTTGCTATGAAATTCAAACCGGATTATTTGACCTATATAGTCAAATAATCATAATGAATAGCCAATTCTACATATATGTATATCAAAAAGCTTATTATTACAATAACCATTTTTTCAGATCCAAACACCCCTTAAGATATTAGACTCAATTGATTAAACTAAAAACATATAGTTGACTTACCTTTATAACAATCTTGGTCCAGTCACATCTTGAATACGAATAGGGTAACCAACATCTTGTAATTCCAACTCCTCCATTGCAACATCGTTGTTTCCTCCCTATTTAGCACCTACATAATTAAGTTTCCAATGTTAATAATACAAAACTAAAGTAACTTCTTTACCATATCTTCTTCTTTATATTAATGTATCTAATAATTAATATATATAAATTATTACTACTTTAAGCTGTCAAAAAACACCAACACCTGCTGCAACATATTATTATCAATGCATTCTATTAATTTGATATGTGGGGTTGTAATTACAGGATACATGTAACCCTTGTGATTGTTGGTATCCTTCTCTTGAAATTCTTCAGCCGAAACATTTATGTCCAGGCTACGCCATCTTCTTTAAGGATGTAAGTGCAGCAGCTGGAGAGTCTGTAACGCCGTAACTCTTTTGTAATAATGATTGATGATTGATTTGTATTCTTTATGGAAGTTGTATAACTGTAACTGTAGTATGAATGTCGAATACTGCAGAATAGAAGTTGCATAATGAGTGGGAAGCCTTTAATGGATACAGCCCCATTAAATTAAGGGGATGTATCTTTTAGTATAATAGATGTTTCATGCATTATACTAATAAACATTTGAGCACAAAATATAAGCCGTGATTATTTGCAAAGTTATCTTTCGAAAGAAATGAAAAAATAATCACTTGTTGTGTAAGCATTGACAACTTTTTAATATCTCAATTCAAAAATAAGATATCAAAACATTTTATTTAGTTTTGAGTTTGAACCTAAAGTTTAGTTTTGGTCCAACAATTAATAAGAGCATTATTCCATGATATAAAAATGGTGTTTTTAGGATTAAATATTACATAATAAAAAAAATTTTTATATTAAAACAAAAGTTGTTATCTTATATTGAAAAAAATGAACTTTTGGAAAATTATATATAACCAAAACTGATAATAACTTTTGGAGAGGAAGCCCACACTCGTATTTGTTATCTATTTCAAAACATGTATATGTTATTATAAGGAATAAGATTAACTGGAGAGGAAGCCCACACTCTTTTCAGACTCAAATAATCCTTTTTTGTGTTTGGCCCATAACCCAAATCTATACACAATTAGACGGATCAGATTTATCTACATTTCTACACCATTTCCACCCATAGCACAACCCCTCTTTTTATACAGGTCTCATTTTGGGGATCTAAGGGAAGAAAATAGTCGGCCTCCATAAAACCAAAAAAAATAATTCACAGATAGGGCTCTATCTTTATATCATATCAGCCTCAAAAAACAAAAACATAGATCGATTGGTTCACTTTCCATTGATCCTGTTATTGACCATCGTATTTGTGTATGAGCATCAGGTGTTGTTGTCGAATTATTAGATGTAAAGTATGGAACTATTGAATTCATGCGCCATTCTTTATCAACGTCTTTCCACTCCACCTGCATCATTTGTATAACCACATGAAAGGTAAATAAGGATCTTTATTGATCTTGATGATGGTTTGAGTAAACCAAAACACAAACCCACGTGAAACACTATCTCTGAACTGAAACACATAAACCCACATGAAACACCAAACCCATTTTATTTCTCTTGGTGATTGTATTAGTTATTGTTGATCCGATTGAATAGATCTTGAAATTCCTTAGCTTGTGTAAGTTTTAGTTATGCAAGGCGTAAATCCTACACAACTATGGTAGCAACTTTGTAAATATATCAAAGACTATGTGAATCTAATCTTTGATCAATAAGATGAGTTTTATTGGCCCAATAGAACAGTAATTCTAATGAACACACAGATTAACAAACAAAGCTTCAATATATTAATACGAATACTCTAACTAGTATTAGGGTTACAAAACCTTGAAGCTATAACGATATCAAAACAAAAGATTTCTAGATATTAAACTCTATGCCCTAGGACCTCCTTTTATACACCAAGGAGTCCTAGTCGATTTACAATATATTCATATATCAAACTCTATGCCCTAGGACCTCCTTTTATACACCAAGGAGTCCTAGTCGATTTACAATATATTACTAAAACTTAGATTATTCTCAAAGATCTATTCTATAAATAACAATCCTTATCTTATAAGTAATCTTGATCTTCAAGCAATCTTTATCTTTCAGCAGTTGTAATCTTTCAGCAGTTGTAACTTTGTACCAGCAGCATTAACTCTTAACAAGCAGTAGTAACTTATACACCAGCAGCATTAACTGTGTACAAGCAGTAGTAACTACATAGAATATTTTCTCTAATCTTCACTAGCAGTACTAACTTTACTCTAGCAGTACTAACATATACTAGCAGTAGTAACTAGTAGTACTAATTTACATTAGCAGTACTAAGTTACACTAGCAGTACTAAGTTACACTAGCAGTACTAACTACTTAGCATAATTTTCATTAAGATTAATGAACAACACTAACTTTAGCTTAACAGTAGTAACACAAACCTTAGCAGCAGTAACTTCAAGAACATCATGAAGTCTTTTAATCCCAACAATCCTCCCCTAAACTTGATATTCTCCTTTAAAATCTCAAGTTTCTTCATTGAAAGCTTTATTAATCACCATGAGGATGCTTCCAAACACTTCATTCAAGTACATAGCCTTCCTTAAGCTGTTTCTTGACCAATCTAAGAAGCTCAAATGCCATTTCACACTTATAATCAACTTGAAGCTTCACATCATTGAACATCTGATGTAGTGTGTGATTTGTAAGTAGATACATCTTTTCAACCAACAGATAATAAAGTATGGACTGCATTGTTACACAATGAACTCCACAAGAATCATAAAGCTTCCAGTTCAGCACTTTAACTAATCCTTGTTGATTCTTCTATACACTATCTTTAACATGATGTTCAAACATGGTCTTTAAATTAAGAAGTAAGAAATTATCCATGTAATTCACTGGCTCTATCTTTTTAAATCTAGCTTTAACTATGCTCCAAAGAACTTCCAAGTCTTCTCTGTTAAAGTTTTTAAGCATCTTTCCTAAAGTTAAATACATCTGAGAATTACCATATGCTCTGATAATTTAGAAATAGCTTTTCTTCCCTTCTTTATAGATCTTGTAGTCAACAATGGTTGGAGATTTAGTAGATAAAGGTGTAGCATCAATAGTTACATCATCTCCATCGTCTAGAATTATTTCCAAACATTGTTTGAGCTCTTTAGACTCTTTGTCTTTTTCCACTTTTTGCTTTTTAGAGTTTTCTTGTTCCAGAGCTTCTCCTGCTCTATTTGAACTGCTTTTTTGAGCTATATCTGCTTTAGCTTTCTTGGAACTCTCTTCCATCACTTCTGCTTTCTTGAAACTCTCTTCCATCAACTCAGTTATGTAGTCAACAAAGGTGTTCACCCTTTTGAAAGCTTTAACTCAGATTATGTAGTCAAAACAAAGGCTTGTTCTACACCCTCTTCAATGACAGAGCTTTGCCCTAGAACACAATCTTCTTTAATATCTATGCAAAGTGAGACTTGCGTTCTCGCAAGCAATATTAGGGCTTTATCATCCTTCACATGTCTTTTCAAAATTCGTAACACATGTGGCTTAAACTAATCCACTATTGAGATTCTCAACACGCTCATGCGTTAAGTGCGTTCTAATCTCCTTATTCTATCACTACTCTTCAGACCCATCGGTATAGCGATCATGCAAAATGTTCTAGTCTTCATTCCTCTAGAATGTGTATAGTACGTATCTTGAGCTACCAATATCCATCTTGGCCTATTGTTTCGGACTCTATCACTATCTCGAACAGATCACTTATGGTTCGTTATCTTGCTCCTGAGCTTGCAATCTTTGAGCCAATTGATAATCATCATCAATCTTAGCCTGAATATCATTCCATTCTTTAGTTAAAGCAACATTGGCTTCATCTCTTTTTCCCTTGCAAGTCTCTCCTCTTCATCAAATTCAGATTGTAAATGTTAATCAGTCTTCGTGTTCCTATCGTAAAACTAAAAATTGATATACTTTTCGCATTCATCTCATCTTTAAAGGTGTATCTTTCTACATGATTTCCTTTACCCTTGTCCTGAACCATAACATGTGATGGTTGTTTGAGAATGAAACTGTTGCGATTCTACATTTCATGAGACTCACCATTACCTCCTCAGACGAATCTACTCTAAACAAGCCCATAATCATAGAGATCGCATTGCGGGTCTTGTGCTAGCAGTTGTAACTGTTATAGCAGCAGTTGTTGTTGTAATTGTACCCTGCTCTAGTTCTTGTAACATAACCTTGTCAGCCTTGGGTTTTGCACTTTTCAAAGCTACAAGTGCTTGAGCTAAAGTAACTTCATCAACACTTAAGTTCACATCTTTATAAGCAACTTCAGTTTCAACAGCCACCTCATGATCAACTTCAGTTTCAACAATCACCTCATCACCTTCAAGATCATTTACCCCAAACATATCTGTATCAGAAGAAGTCGATTGATGAAAGAGCATTGCATAAAAGAGAGTATGACATCTGGGTGAATGAAAGACAAATCCAGACAACAGAGGATAAGGTTGATTCGAGTAAAGCATTAGATGTTAGCTTGGTCTATACAGAAAGCAGTGGGACATCATTAAAAGAGCAAGATACAAGCAGCAGATCAGGAAATGATGCACATACTGATGATGCATATATCAGACCCATATATGATGAAGAGCCAATGGCTGAGGTACAAACGACAGCTGAAATCAATGTATTTGCTACAGGACAACAACATACCGAGGAACCTGAATTCAATAATGAAGGAGAGGTTGACCAGAATGTTGAACAATGTCATGACACATGTCCTTTGCCTGCTAATGTAAATGATAACCAGACAACTGAACTCACAAATCAATCCCTCGAATTTGAAAATATTTGTCTCAAAAAGACCGTTGCCCAATTTCAAAAAGATTTTTTAAGAATGGAAGCACATTATGTTAATCTTGAACTTAAATATCAAAATCAAGTTTTAAAAGATGGGCAACATGGTTAATTTTCAAAAGTAAAAAGTAATGAATCCAAGGTTAAACATGACATAGATGTAATTGAAACAATAAACATCGAATTGGAACATAAAGTGACTAAGTTACTCAAGGAAAATGAGACTTTGAAAAGGCATTACAAAGAAATGTTTGATTCTATCAAGACAACGAGAGCTAATGTAACACCCCCAAATTTACAACGTAGCAAAATACAACATTGGGGTGCTACTTCATAATATAAGCTCACGAGTCACGGTAAACAACATTCAAGTTTTATTAAAAAGATCAAAGTTACAAGGTCCCAATAAACTTTATGAAAACTCGTTTCTAAATAAGCCACAACATGACAAGTTTCTTTAAAAAACATTTTATCTTGTGTACAAAGTTCACCAAGTCCACGTCCTTTGATATCCACGCTCCGTCCCATCCAAGCTGACAAGCATATACCTGAGATAAACATGCTAAAACGTCAACGAAAACGTTGAGTGAATCCATAGAGTTTATAAACAATCATTTTGAACACAAGCATAGCAAAACATTTAGTTCATAGAACAATCACAACGATGCTAGAGCCACGAACCAAACCTTAACCATGTGCCCAACCTGGAGTGCTAACACTCCCAATACTAAGTACAATATGTCTCAGTATGCCTTCGCAAGGAACACATACCTGACAGGTTGTTAGGCCAAAATAGATCTATTATTATTGCATTAGCGTTCACCGGTTAGCGATGATTGACGGTTCATGAAGGAAGGGCCACAACAATACACTCATAGCAACGTTCACATAATAAAATCACCTGTGTTCGATTTTCTAAAACAAGCATGTATCTCCCTCGCGGGTTTTCAAAACATAAAAAGAATTAAATGCGAGGCTATGAACTCACCTTGCTCGTAGGCAATAATCAAATAATCTAATAACCACGTGGCGTCAACGAATATCTTGTCGCGATCGCGAAGTTGCAATTAATCCTAACGGTAATGCTCCATTCATTTAGGGAGGTATAAGTTTTTGGGATTTTCCGATGGGTAGTTACATCGACACGACACATTAATAAAAAGACTCAATTTCAAATTATAACATTTCGGTCGTTGGCCAAATAAAATAAACAAAATGATAAAACAAGTATGTAATATATATCTCGTATATACATTACATATGAAAACGGACGCGTATAATTCATGTCGGGAATTATATAACCAAAGGCAAACATTCGAAAGTGCATTATTTAAGGTATGTAATTCTTTACAAGCATTATTATTATATTTATAAGAAATATGTGATATTAATTTAAAATAATATTATCCGACACGCGTTCGGAAATTATCATTTCATTCATGAAAGATTTATTTAATAACGTAAACGTACGTTTTAAGTTTACAAATTAGACAATAATGTCTTTAAATTTTTTATAAAAGTTTATATTAGTATTTTAGTCGTGACTTATAAAATAATATTTAATAAGTTAATGTTCCGATTTTCTTAGCGGTTTTTATATAATTATATATGTAATAACCTATGATTATTATTTAGTCATTTTTATCGGTTTTATATTTTTATATAGGAATTTTAAGTGAAAAACGCTAAGTATATAAATTTTTAGAAATTTCGGCATGACCTTGCCGTTTATACAACGTTTCCATGTATATAAAATACATTATTTCCCACTTTTATCAATCAATATCACTAATATATATTTCTCGTCTCAATAATTACTAACTAGTCAATTCAACAACAATAATAATTTTCAAGCAAATCCAAACGCCCCTAACGGCGGATTACATACAAATCCAAACGCCCTTTTTAATCACGATTTCACATCGGAAAAATCAATAAATAACCGGAAATAAATTACAAGAAATAAGATTAGCAAAAAGGGGAATCACCACCACAAGCCCGACACCACCATGGTGCGGCTGTGGTGGCTGCGGTGGCCACAGCCGGCTCGGCCGCCGCCACAGTGGTGGCGTCAAGCGGCTGAGCACAGCGAGGCACCCCCGAGGGGTTGCGCCGCCAAAGCCCGACACCACATGGTACGACTGTGGTGGCTGTACCGTCGTCCGATCGCCACCACAATGGTGGTTTTGTGACGGACAACCCCTAATGGACCAAAAACAAGGGCCAAAATTAACCACTAAATTAAATATCGTTTTTACACTTGATGTAACCACCATGCACGGAAAATATAGGCAAGATTCGGAGGTTTCGAGGTGTTTTATGGGCTGATCCGCGGTTGCTCTAGCAGATCCGCCACCCACAGCCCGCCACAGCGGCGGCAGCGGCTGGAAAAGCCTCCGCTGCTGCGGTGGTCGCGGCAGTGGCGTGGGAGGATGGCGGGACGAGGTTGAATGGCTAGAGAGGGTGAATAAGTGCGGCGAAGATTTGTCGGAAAAATCCACCGGAAAAGTTTTTCGGCGGCGGCGGCTGACAGGCGACGGTTGGCCGGCGGCGGCTGGCCGGAAACTAGAGAGAGAGGGGAGAGGATTTTTGAGTTATGTGTGTGTTTTATTTTTGTATATAATGAGAATAAATGAATTGAAAATTGTATTTATATTATCAAAATTTTATTATGAAACGTAAGCATTTTACGTAGCCGATAAAAATAAGATGAACAAAGTTATTAATTATCCTCATAATAATC